>APFE031340280.1:204010-241384 GCA_000404065.3 Pinus taeda
GGGTTTGGAAGAAATTTGAATTTGATCATGAACAACTTCGACACTTGAAGTTGTTTGGATGAGTGATTTGGAATCAACATCTTTATTTTCATTTGTATGGTTGAATGACTTGGAAGAAGCACTCTTTTGTTGCAGCTCATCTCTTTGTAGTTGCGACTCTAGTTGAAGAAACTCAATGGTTTCATGTGTGTGTTGTAGATGCCGTGAAAGATCAGCAAGAGTTTCTTTGCTGACGTGCACCACGTCTTCATCACTGGAGATGAGCAAACTTTGAAGAATGTTTAACAACTGAATATGTTGCGCCATCTGAACTTGCTCACTTGAAATCAGGCTCTCTTGTCGTAGATGTCATACTTTGAGCTATATCACTTGAAGGACAGGCTCGCTTGAATGTGACTTGAATGGCACGCTCGCTTGATTTGTTGTTGATTGCACTTGCTAGAGTTGTAAAATTTTCTCGCTTAAACTCTCGAATTCACGCTCGCTTGATGACGATCACGTTTGTTTAAGCGCTCACTTGACTTACTTGATGAATGCACATTCACTTGAATGAATAGCCACGCTCGCTTGATGTGTTGTTTTTTTGCACCGAATTAATGCAAGTTGGTTGAATGAATAATCACGCTCGCTTGCAGGAGATGTAAACTTGTTGCTTGTTTTCTTTAGAGTTAAAATTCATGCATTCAGTTGATTTTGCTTGAAAGGAAGGGTGTCGAACACTGTCGAAAATGCACCCCAAAAAAGCTTACAATGATTTTAATGACTCACATAAAACAAAGAATGCACTTGTCTTAATCTGACTAAGTGGAAGAGAATTGACGCACTTGACTTTTGATCAAATCAAAATGTGGGTGTCGGTTTCAACCGAGAATGCACCCTTACAATTCAATGTAATTTGAGTTTGATTACCAAGTTCTTAAATTTGTTTACAAGAATGTTGATGTAGACTTTGCTTTGAAATGCTGGAGTTTGTAGATTCAAGAACTTGATTGTATTTGAGTGAATTGGTTTGTTGAGGTAGAATGCCGATGTTGAGAACTTTGATTATTTGTTGCAGCTATGTGGTGTGCTTGCTTTATGTATGCGATATTAAATGAAATTATTGATGTGTCACAACTAGACACAAATCAAAAGGCAAAAACATGAAGCCATAAAACACATGCGCCAGCAAGCACACATAGTGTACCTTAGATCCCCTTATTCAATTTCGGGCGGATCTAGGACACATCAACACCAAAAAAAAATGATATCTTTATTAATCACTGAGTACATCTGAAGCAATGATAATGCCAAGCTGAAGTCTTTGAAACAACTCGCCTTCAAAATCTGAATGGATAATGACACGATCCCTCTCAAAGTAAAACAATACTTTGAATGACAACAACTTTCCCTTATCACTCCAAATACAAAATCACTTCTTACTTCAAAAATACAAAATATACTCCTTATCTCTCCAAAATTACAAAACACTCCAAAATATTACAAAACAAAATTCACCTTATCGCTCCACAAAATCACTCCAAGCCTCTCCAAATTCATGAGTTCCCTTTTAAAGAAGATCAAGGGGTAAACTGCGGGTACAACAGGTTGCTTTTGCAAACTTTCAACTTGCTTGCTACCTCAGGGACTGCTATTTTAAGGCGTTGAATCTTGAAGGGAAAGTACTTAAAAAAGGACAAAATGCTAAGTTTTAGCAAGCAAAGCGCTATGCATCTCTAGCTGAGGGATATTGGCAGAACAACTCATCTTACTTCATTGCATACTCCAGAGCTGTTGTAGACGACAAGCGATTCTTGCTTCCTTCAGAGGACATACAGTTGGTTCCACAATTATCTTCAATCTTTCAGGTTGTAACTTACACAGATCATCAGACTCGTTCTCCACAGGCAGTCCTCCACAGCCTTCTCATCGCTCCATGAACAATCGCTGTAATATTATAGACAAAGTTCTCGTACCAATTTGAAGAAAAGAAAATCACTTGATTCTGCAGTGCTTTCTCGGTTGAAGCATTTCTCAGCAATGAACAAGATTTAAAAAAAAGGCTCTTCGTGTTATAGCAGACAGTCTCTCAGAGGATGAAATCGCTTGTCTTAACGAGATCATAAACACAAATCATAAACTCTTCGGAATGCGCAGACTATAGAAATATCTTCATACCTTAAATTGATGAAACCACATTATCTCTATACAAGGAAATTCACTGTCTTTAAGCCATCAATTCCTCGCCAGATTCTCCTTCAGCTTTGTCTTGCAGAAACTGCGAAACTGATATCTTGACACAGGCTTATTTGGCACCTCGCAGCAGCAACCAATTTCTTCATAATCTCACAACAATTGACACCAATGCTCCCACCATGAATTGAAACCAAATCTCACGCACAGGCAGTAATCGTCTAAGCTCAGGTTCCAAAGCGTACTCTAGATTTCTCGTCTCACTTAGCGTCTAACTCTTTGGTATTTGTTTAGATCAGCCTTTTCCTGGACACTCTGAGGAATATCGTGTGGTTCTTAGCCAGTTTGGAGGGCTATTCGTCTTTCTTCATACATGCCCAGTGCTCCTATAACCCCTGATCAGAGGTTTGGTGTTTGATTTCCCTTCGAGGGGAAAACAAATATCTACAACATTGCGTCATTCGAACTCGCGAAGGCTGGCGCCCCTCATTGTATCTAAAACTGCTACATCAGGTTCTTCAATACATGATTCTCTTTTCATTCAAGCGTCTACAGTCTTGATAAAACTCGCATGGTTAAACTCATTGGGTGCGATCGACCTTCAATTTTGAATAAATAAACTGCCGAACAAAGTTTTGGCCCGTAATTCCACTTGGAATGATGAGTTGGGCAAAATTTTGGCCCTTAATTTCACTTGGAATGACGAGCTGAGCAGAGTGCGACCCTCAATTTGACTTGGAATGACAAGCTGGACAGAGTTTTGAATCTCTAATTCTTTGTTAGATTGATTATTCAGCCAATTCAAATTACAGTAATTGTGAAGAGAAAAACCAAGACCCAGAATAAGAAATTTCAAATATACAACAAAGCTTGCAAAAATTGAACACATCCACTACAGGCGACTTACTCCCAGACTTCTGAAAGTTTTTTGCATCATGATTTTCAATGGTTAGTTTCGTCTCACGAGCCTCTTTAGCTTCCACTTCTCCAGAAGTATTGTTCACATCATTCGAAACCAGCATACAGGACCCTCGGTCTTGTAGCTCCACGATATTGCTCACTCAACAAAATCGAGCACCCTTTGAGAAATATGGAATTTGCAGCGACCAAAAGTTTCACGATTATTGCAACCATAAATCGCCTCTGTAGAAAACGTAATCTGACATATCCCTTTCTCACGCGTCCTCAATACAATCTATATGGTGTGAATGAGTTGATGTCGAACACCACATATAATCTTTTGGTCGAAGGCTAATGTTGAAAACCTGTCGCTAAGAGCGAGGAAAATTGCCATTGATGTATGCAAGCACCAAGGTACCAAGGGATGTTTCTAAGCCAACTTCCTGGATAATGAGTTGATGTTGACATGAAGCGACCCATCGTAGGAGGGCCTTGATGTATCCCCCATCAACGGAACAAAATGATTATGATTATTTGAGACAAAATGATGTTGATACAAAACTTGATGAGGAAAGGTAGACATGGAATGAAGATTTAAGAGTATTGTAGCAGATATTTTTTGGGTGTGTGTTATATTCTTTTGGACCCTATATTAGGTGGGCGAACCTACCTATGGTTTTGTGCATGGATTTCACACATGGTTTTGGGCATGCTGGTTTTCTACACATGGTATTTGGTAGATCCGGTCAAAGGGAACTATAGTTATGTTCTAATCTAGGGTTAATGGGATTGGGTTTATGGATGCTTCAACATGTATATATATGTATTGTAACCTTGAAAGGAATATAATGAAACATTAATACAATAGTCTCGGTTTTTGGATCCAGGGGAAAATCTCTGTGTATATATGTTTTATGTTTTATTCTCTTGCCATTGTTTATTTTCTGTTTTTTAAGAATTCGTTTGCAGGTAATTTCTGTACAAGGTTAAAACTTACATTTGGTATCAGAGTTGTTTCGACTTTAAGCAGACGCCTTTATTGCTGAGGGGTTTTGCTCGGGCATGTGGTAGATCCTGTTCAATGGGATTGATTCTTGCGGTGAAAGAAAATGGTGAGCAGTCAAAAGATAGAGATCGAGAAATTTAATGGTCAGAGTTTTGAGTTGTGGAAACTCAAGATGGAGGATTTGTTGGTGGATAAAGAATAGTTGATCATGGTAGGTCTAGGTACTAAACCAATGACAATGTCCGATGAAGACGGGAATAATTTGGATCAGAAAGAAAAGAGCACAATACGGTTGTGTATCTTAGATTCAATGTTGTTGAATGTATCAGGGAAAGCTTCAGCGAAGTATTTGTACCAATCTAGGGACAAATTAGGGACTTTGTACCAATTTAAGTATATGGTGAATAAACTATTCCTACGAAAAAAGTTGTTTAACCTGAGGATGAATGATGGAGACTCGGTGACATAGCATCTGAATGAGTTTAATACTGTGGTAAGCTAGTTGTTATCTATTGATATTAAAATTTCAGATGAAGATAAGTGCATCAGTTTGTTGTGTTCTCTACTAGATTCATGGGATAGTTTGGTTGTTGCAATAAGCAGCAATACAACTACCTTGCAGTTTGATGAAATAGTCTCATCCTTTCTATAGGAGGAGATGAGATGAAAAAATATGGAGGGCTAGAATGGTGATTCCTTGTCTATACGAGGACAATCCTAGAACAGAAACAAAAATAAGTCCTCGAGTGGGAGATCTAAATCTAGAGGGAGACCTAAATCTCCAAGAAAACCTATAAAGGTGTGTTGGAAATGCGGAAAGGAAGGGACCTTCAAAAGGACTGTAGATCCAAAGCTCATGAGAAAGGAAAGGGATCTAAGATGCTACTTCTGTCGAGGAAAAAACACCTCAGATGAAGGTGGGGATGTGTACTTGACTTCTTCTTCAAGTACACATGTAGATCATGAGGCATGGTTGATTGACTCAGGTGCATCCTCTCACTTCACTCCCCACAGTGAGTGTTTATGTGAGTACATGAAATATGATGGTGGTGATGTATTCTTAGGGGATGCTAGGTGTTGATAAATGGTTGTCATTGATGTCAACCCAAGCAGCACCAGGAGCTATGCCGATCTTCCATGGAAAATTTGACATGGAAATTCATGGAAGCTTGTGTCAAGATCCTTCTATATAGATTCTCCTTGACGAGATGTTTCCGTTAATATATGGTACACCTTGTGGTTCCTCTTGGTTTGAGAGAAAATTGAGGTTGAAGTTGAAGACCCAGTTTTGTGGGATAAAAGCCTAGGGGTAGAGACATGACACCTTATTCACCAACGATATTCAATATGTGACATGGATTCTAACCATAATCTCAACACATATAAGTTTAATAACTTGAAAACCCAAATATAGTAAACCAATCATTGGCTTCACACTCAGGTAGGACCATATGCACTAAGCCAAGAATTGAATGCAAATTCTAGTGAAATTAAAAATATTTCTAAGCAAGATATTTGACATAAATATTATATAGGAAATTGAAAGGGCACCAAATATTTCCTTCTTTAGAGCTCAAGGTAAAGCAAGTTAGAAAAACCAAATATTTCAAATAATTAAAGATTCTAAACTCTCCAACGTTCACTTAATGAAGTCCTCTCCAAAACACTATAACACATTCTAAACACTGTCAACATGTAACCTTTCGTTTTCTTAAGGCTTAAGCTAATATATTATTTAGTTTAAGTAAATAATATTTTAATTTCAATGTTTGGCTCATTAAGCCCTCCTATCCTTCAACGTTCATTATTGAAACCCTCTCTAATATTCAGCGTATAGCTCATGGAGCTTTTCCTATAATTCTCCTCCAACATCCAACTTATGGAGCCCTTACTTAACCTCTCAATGTTCATATTTTGGAGCCCTCTTAGATATATAAAAGGAAAGCCTTACCTCTCTCATTTGAGCAAGCAAAAAAAACGACTATCTTGAAACTCTCGGACACCTGAAACTCTCGGCCACCTTGAACAAATAACGTAGAGACCATTGGGTTGGGGTTGTTCATTTTTATTTATTATGGTGATTCATTTGGAATACATCCCAGGATATTTTGTATAGGTTTGAAGACCATGCAAAGGACTCCATTCAATCTCAAAAAGGTGGTTTGATTTGCTCAC
This sequence comes from Pinus taeda, assembly GCA_000404065.3. Classification (NCBI taxonomy): domain Eukaryota; kingdom Viridiplantae; phylum Streptophyta; class Pinopsida; order Pinales; family Pinaceae; genus Pinus; species Pinus taeda. The sequence goes on from APFE031340280.1 coordinate 210,264, forward strand.
TAAAGTATGACATTAATATATGAGGCTAGGGCACATTCTTGAGGATTTCGATGCCTATAATATGAAGAATAAAAATCACTTCTACTACAAATTTAAATGATCCTGTGAAGTAATTGAACGCATAATCTTGTAAAAAGGTTTCTTTACAAAAGGAGAGCGAGGTTCTGAGGAGCATAACAAGTCTTGAAACTTGCAACGACAATAATCATTAAGCTTCAGACATGTAGGAAATTGTTTGAACAAGACTGCAAATTTTCAAACATCTCAAAAATAGTTCAAGCATCCTCATCTACAAAAATATAACGCAATTTTGAGTATTTGAATAAATGGCATGAACCTAAGCTCAACCAGTGGCATCAAATGAAGCAGTGAAGGCACAAGAAGTAAAGTGTAGGCTGATCAAAAGCATTGCAATAATAGAACATCAACGACAATTGTGTAAGGACAACAAAAAATGCCAAATCAAGCACAACGATTGAATATCATTCATGATTTGTTATAACAAGACTGCAAGTGAAGTCTCAGATAGGACTACTGGACTAGTAAAGTGTTTCAAGCTTTCAACTGAGCTGTGTTTTGAAGGATATGTTGAGGTTAATTGCTCCAGAATTGTAAGTATCTTCTTTGATTAGGTTTGCATTACATGGTTAGGCTTGTATTTGAATATGTTAAGGTTTGCTTTGAAGTATTGAAGGGTTGTGCACTAGGCTTGATTAGGGTCTGCATAAGACGTGTAATTAAAGGTTATTAGAACTCTTGTATAGTTTTCACACTTTGTGGTAAGGTCTAGGTAGAATTGAAGGCATTCATTATGTTGTTCCTAGTCAACAGTTTGTCCAATATTAGATTGTTGATAGTAATTGAACAAGCCAAGAACAAAATGATAATAAGAAAGTCACAAGCACAGTTCAGGTACATTTTGAATCATTCAATTTTTCCACGTTCATTATTTTATAACCACACTTGTTTTGTAGGCAAAGGTAAGTGAAGGGTAATTTGTTTTTCTTTGGGATTGGGTTTCGTTTGGGAAATTTGCGTGCAGGTAGAAGAATATTCAAGGACAACCCAAGCAAGCATTCAAAGTTTGAAGTGTCAAATCAATATCACTGAAAGGAAGAATTGCAACTAGACATTCTTTAAAGACATAACAACCATCATCAATTGCTGTCCATATATTGTGAAGCAATGTCAAAGTCAAAAGTCAAATCATTGTAACTAGGGGCATTATATTTGGTGCGAAAGCCCATTTTGTAAAAGGGTCAAATTCCCTAGAGTTGTAAAGACATTATTGGGGAGTGTCTATTCTGTTGTCAAGTTTGTCGAGATAAGGGTAGGTCCTAAAATTGTCTATCATTTATTGAAAATCGTTGTAACATGGATCATTTTCCTTTGTACAAGATTCCACATCTTTTATCTATTTTTATCTTTATAGGGTGGTAGGGTAGTGCTAGGTTGGTGAATGAAGTCACCTTTAGGTTGGGGCCTGTAAACGCTTCGGGTGGTGGGGTGGTGCTAGGGCGATTTGTGGCTCGCTAGAATGTTGGGGTATCCATTCAACTGTCTGCTAATAAAACCAGGGTGTTGGGACATCCTTCGAGTGGGAGATGGAGAAGAATTATTTTCTGGAGTTCTAGGAAATCGTAGCTTTCTTTTCAATTAGCGATGAAGATTAAAGACCTTACTAGAAAAGCGTTCGGTGGTTTTGACCTAGAGGGGGTTTTCCACCTAAAAATATTGTGCCTATTCTATCTATTTTTGCATTTTTGTTTACTGCTCTCGCTGAAAAATAATAATAATAACTAAATATTAACTAATGATCTGAAAATTTTAATAAATTGCTAATTTCTAAAAAATATTGATTCACCCCCCTCTTAGTATTTCCAACAATTGGTATTAGAGCTTGGTTCTTTCAGTAGTAGGTTAACAACTTGAAGATCATGGAGTACACCAAAGATAGAGTTCCACTATTTAATGGAGATAATAATGCACTTTGGAGCGGAATTATGCAAGTTCATTTACTTGTGCAAGGATATGAATTTTGGGAAGTTTTCGAGCAGGGCTACACAACAACAAAAGATGAACAAGGTAAGAAAAATATCGTAAATGATGCTAAAGCAAAGGATATTATCATAAATGGACTCACTCAATCTGTCTATGTTAAGGTATGGGTTGTAAAACAACTAAGGAGGTATGGGACAAGCTTCAAAATATATAGGCGGCAGACTCAAAGGTCAAGGAAGAAAAACTTCAAATTTACAAAGCTCAATTCGAACAACTAAGGATGAAAGAAGATGAGAACATCACAACTTACTTTCAACATGTAGATGAAATAAAAAATGCCTTGGAAGGATTAGGAGAACCAGTTGATAAGAAAGTCATTGTTTGGAAAGTCCTCAGAACTCTTCCATCAAGATTTAATCCTAAGGTTTCAGTGTCAGAAGATAGAGAAGATTTTAAGTAACTTGAGTATGGATGAACTACATGGGATACTTACAACTTATGAAATGAGGATTGAAGAAGAAGATGGCTTATCTAATATAGGAACTGCAATCACAACATCCAAGAAAACAGAGAAGGGAAAACAGGTATCCAAACCTAGATCTAGTTGTTGCAAAGAGGAAGAAGAAGAAGTAGGACTTTCATATGAAGAATTTGCGTAAATTACAAGGAAGATGAAATGAGGAACATGTAAGTATAAATGAAAAATTGTATTAGTATGTTTTGAATGTGGTTAGATAAGTCATTTTGCTTCTAAGTTCCCTCATAAGAATAAAAAATTTACAAATAAAATAAAGGTCAAATATATTTCAATAACCAAGGTAAGAAGAAAGGGTTTAAGAAAAACTTCCTCTCCAAGGAAGATAGTTCCTCATCAGAAGAAGAAAGTGACAGTGATGAAGAAAACAAAGAAAGAGTATTATTTATGGCTAAGCATAAAAAGATAGAAGCATATGACAAAGAAGAAGATGAAAAAGAAGAAATGATTGAAATCGAATTTCAAAACGAAGTTGTTAGAATTATAAAAGAACTCAAAGCAGAAAGGAAAAATATTAATTCTTTGGAAACCGAATTGTAGGTGATAAAGAATCTCAACAAAAGGAATGAAGAAGAAATAATTAACCTCAGCGGGACCAGCGAAGATGTTGCATGTGACTGCCCGTTGCGATGTGCAATTGCGACTTGATCGCATCGCAACCTTGGATGAACCAGGAGCCGATTCTTTCACACTTGTTCCTTTTGATTTTATAAAAGCTTTATTGAGGGAAAGGTGTTTTTTTAGGCATGTTTGTCATATTTCTCATAATCATAGCTAATATGAACTATTTCTGCAGGCGAGGACCAAGAGAAGAAAGGTGAGTTCGAGTGGACTCGATAATAGATAAATATTATTTATATCAAGACAACACCTCTGTTCCACTGACGTCAATATTGCAAAGACATACTCTGTAAGAAAGGGATATGAACCACCATAGTGCATAATGGAGGCATGCTCTATGTCCAGTGGAAGAACTCATGACAACGCTGATCCATCAAGATGTCATTTCCTCCAGATACACCTTAAAGCATGCTAGATGTGGGATGATGAACACAACGTCTTTAGTTTCCTTTGGGAAATGATAGGGAATAACGTCCGCTCCATACAGGTGCATAAAGATGACATGCAGTCACCCTCTCTTAATCGACATCCTTTCATTTCCCCCAGAAAGTAAAAATTCTCCAACAAATGTAGCCTCAAGGTGTCGGCAGTTGGATGGACTGTTCTACATCAATATATTTAATTTGTATATTGAAGAAGGCAGGAGATGGAGGGTCAGGGGGATACAAAGAGTCAATTTCTTCCTACAAAAGTATTACCTCCGGAGATGGAGTGAGGAATTTTTTTTGGGCAGAACAACCTTGATTTATTGTGCTAAGAAAGGACACTGTTTAGGTCAAGAAGGAGCCTTTTTTTCAGATTTATTTTCCTCTTCTTTCATGTGTTTAGAATCAAGGCATTATTGCAGGCATAAATATAAATGTGTTTTGTTTTGTGCATATTGACAACAAACAGTTCGTGACTAGTCTTGGTTATTCAAATATAATTTGTTACCATGGTTAATTCATGAGTGGTTGCTGATTTGAAACCTTGTTAAACATCAGTTGCAAGTTTTATTTGTATGGAAAGGAATGTGTATTGCTGTATAAGTAATTAGATTGCAATAAAGATTGAATACAACCTTGTTAATCTGTGAATTAGTGATTGATTCATTTGGACTTGGAATCTATATATGATGTTTAATCTCTGTTTGTTATGCTCCTACAGGATAGATTAGAATAGTTAGGATTAACATAAGTATTTAAAATTAGCATAGATAGGATTTGATACATATAGGTTAGCTGTTTCTTTTGTTGATTTAATTGAAGTCTTCCTCCAAGAAGTAATCTTTCAACACCTATAACCTTTTACGAGATCCTTTAAAACCTGTTGGAACTAGCCACTCCAAACGAAAGCGGATCTAATTGGCGTTTGTGATCGGGTTAGTTCTCCTTGTTGGCATAATGAACGTTCACCGCGTCAATAGTAATATAGGCATAAAGGATTACCAAGTGTTGGGTGTGGAGCTTGATTATATTCTTTATTCAGAGGTATCACTGCGTCGGACCCCATTTCATAATGTGGTGGCAATGCCGCCCATTTATGTGCACCGTCAGGGGGGTCCAGGAGGGGCGACGATGATTATTTGGAGCCCCCCCTGGCTGGGGATTGGGGGTAGCGCTCTCGAAGCTAAAAATAGATGTAAAATTTCCTTGTAGAATGTTGTAATTTTGTAGTCAATCTAGGCCATTCATTAGGTGGAAATATGACTGTAGAAATTATGTTTAATTTAGGGTTTTTTTTCCTAGAAGGAAACCCCTCGCTATATATGAGGGAATTGTATTGCGTCTATGTAGATGTGTATTCTGAGCGAGAAAGAGAGAGGATATTGTGTGAGAGCGAAGAGGGAATTACAATGGATTTGCTGTAGGTTGTATCTCTTGATTTTGTTGGATAATATAAAAGGAAGGATTGGCTATTTCTCCATGGATGTAGCCCAAATTGGGTGAACCACATATATCTGTGTCTTTCTTGTTTTATGTTTTTCTGTGTTTATATTTCTGCAATATTTTATGTGTTCCATATCTCTATAATATATAATTTTCTAACACCAAGCAACTGTGAACTATAATATACACCTTGGCGAACAAAGGACTTAACACACTTGCAAGAAATCTCCTTGAATGTTGTGTTCGATGTATCATGGTATACAAGGTGGAGAACTTGGTTACCTATGGAGAGGATAGCAACCTATAGGGGAATTTGAAAATATAATTAATGGTATGTGGACGTGCAATCCATAGTAGTGCTGTCTAATGTGTTACCATTTGATGAGAGCATTCCCATATACTTTAAATAAGTGTAACACCATCGAATATACCCAAAGGTACATGGAGAACAATCCTATACAGTCACATACGTGGAACGTGATTTCACCCCCAGGATACAACATTGGAAAACAAAGACAATTCGTATGTGTAACAAGGCCAACACATCTCTAGCCGAGAATTCTAAATGTTTATGTTAATGTTACAAATGCTCCTTAGGTTAATTCAATAAATTTTAATGTTTATCTTCAATTAAGTTTCAAGTTTTGGGTTCACCATGAATGTCACTTGAATATACTAAAATGAAAAATAGCTTGAGGAAATGAAATATTTCTCATTCAATGAAAGTTTGTCTAAAGAAGGGAAGAGACAAAGAGTATGCAACAAATGCAGTTCCCTTTTAACTGCAGTTATTCCAATTTTGATGCACACACAAACCCTAAATGCCAATGCAAAATTTTTCTTTTCAAGTCTCTTAGTTTTTGAAAATGAAGAAAACTAAGATGCAAAGTCTAATTACCGATTCAAACAAGATTTTCAGAATGATAACTAGAACACCAATTCCTCTAAGCACTCAATGATCAAACAAAATCAATTTGCAAATGACCTAATGATAAGAACAAAGGAAAATATTTAAACAAATCCTTACCAAATGTACTAAAACAAAATCAAACCAAAATGGAGGCTTTAGAGAGACCACATGACACTAAAAAACTCAAGGAAGAGCAGTTGGAACAAGGCTAATGAGAGAGAAAATCAAAGCAAAAGTAAACTTGTGAATGAAGAGGAGCAAATGCAGGTGTAAAGGAGGCACCAATGCTATGCAACGCAGACACATAAAAGGTTGATCTAGGGTGCAATGCTTTGTCATAAGATTAGAGGGTGCATTCGTCTAGGGATGAAAATTTTCGACACAATGATTGCAATTGAGAGTCAATGAAAGGTTTTCCTAGCTCCGTTTTTGACTGAATAAGACAATAAAGGTCCAAATAAGAGCTAATACAAGCACAATGCAAAAATAAACCACCAAGGGAATATATCGTTCCTCAGTATGGTTGCCAATTTTTTTATGTGAAATCCACGATTGCAGACAAAAGTATCTGCCCGAGGCTTAGTGGATTGACCTAGAACAACAATAAGACAAAGGGAATAATGTTTTCCTTAAAGTAAATAGATAAATGGATGAAGCCTACCTAGAATCCATTGTATGCTTTGATCCTTCCTTGGCTTGAATGCTCAATCCTAACTCTGATCGCTATAATTAGAACCTACACAGTTAGATAACACAAGAAAACAATACACATAATCTATGCAACATCATCTAATCACTTTATTCAATAGATCAAAATGGTATTGAAATATATGAAACCATAACATCATATATAGGAAAACAAAGAAATATTTGCATTAATATAAATGGAGTGAGTTACAAATAAAAACAGGTGTTGATCTTGTAGAAGAGCTCCTCCAAGTTGGCTTGTCCTTTCCTTGTCATAAATTGCACCTCTAATCACCCTAATGCATGGAAATATATCTCTCACAACAACATAATAAGGGGTGAATCACTCTAAAAAATCCAACCCCTTGCTATGGATGACAATAAATATATAGGTGAAGGAGGTAGTTCATGAATTCTTATCCTTCTACCAATCTATGCTTGAGATCCACTCTTGATGGGAGGATGAGCTCAAGGGATAAGGGATGAAAACTCCAAGGTAGGATAGGATTAGAGACTTTTATCTTAGGTAAATGGTTACAACATATCCTAGAAGCTTATGGAAGAGGAAACTTTAGTATTGCTTTTTGTTTTCCTGAATTTTTAGAATCAACGCACCCCCAACACAGAGTAATTTGTTGGTGATCAACAATGGTGCAAAGTAGGGAAACCTAGTAGTCAACAGTAGGCAGTAAGAGACCAGAGTGTGTTGGTCCTTAAAATGACTGAAACAAGTTGCTTTCAGGAAGAAACTCAAGGATTAGGATGATTCATGCTTAGCTTTATGCAAGGATGATTAAAAATGGATCAAAGGATGTTGATTGATCCAATTGAAGGCCTATTGACCAGATGTGACAAAATAGCCTATAACACACCTAACAACACAAGGCATGTTGTATCATGCAACTTTCTCTCTTCTTTGATTCTCCCAAGATTCTCTCCTCCTTTTACATCAATGGAAAAGAGTGGCTAACACATCCTTGATGACATCTCTAAGCGATATGGCTCCCCTTGACAACATGCTCACCTACTACATCATCTCTACAAGCATCCCCTGACATTGTGCTCTCCTACAAACTCCTCCTGTCTCAGTGCATTTGTCTATTGTATGAGAGATCATTGAGAAACCTATTTTCTCTGCCAAACCCTAGTGGTCTTATCTTCATGCCTGGTGAGTGACCTTCCTTCCTAATTTGTGAGGTCCATGTCAAAATGATTCTACAATATCGTGAAAAATGAACAATTTTTTGACATAGATAAAATTTTGCATTCCTTCCTTCTTGGTTATGCGGGGTCCACTTCAAGTTGCATTTACAATGTCATGCAAAATTGCCAATATTATGGCATAAATATAACTTCATATATGGTTTTAATAAAGGATAAAATATACTATAGATTTTGCTTTCATAGGCATGTGAGACTCTATCTTGTCTTCCAGAAGATCCACTTCTAGGGCTATGCTGAAACCCTCTATCAATGCTTATGCTATATCTTATGCAATTTGAAACTATATGTCTATAGTTAGAGCATGGATAACAATAACCATAAAATGCACTTGTATACCTGGGTGTATAGGGTGAAAATCTTCTAAAGGTGTCTCTCCCTTGAGAGTGTCTTTTCTTCTCTCCACTTATGAATGATCTATTATGAATTGGTGCCTTGAATGCATCATACTAATTTCTTGCAGCATTGGTCTTGCAACTTTTAGTGTTAGTTGATGTAGGACCTTGCCTTTGGGATTCTCTCCAATTTTTGCATGAGGCTTCACTTCATGATACTTGTTTTTTTCCTTGACATGTGCCTTCTCTTCGTTATTGGAGCAAGAGGACTCACCAACATATCCAAGACATGTCTTGATAAGTGGTGATATTTGGAAATTTATAATGTCATCCAAGACCCATGGACTCCTCAATTTTTGTTTCAACTTGTCCACTTATGCTCTCAATGTGACAATTTCTTGCTCATGGTTTATGTAGTCTTCTTCCTTCTTCTTCATCTTACTTTTTAAGACATCCTCAACCCTTTCAGATTTTTCAAGTTCTGTCTTCAAGGATGTGATTTTCTTACCAGGTTCTGTTAGGTCCCTATAATACTAGTGTAGCACCTTATTGTTATTGTTGTGCCCATGTAGTCCCCATATTGTTATTATTGTACCCCGTAGAATCCCACTATTGTTATTGTTGTGCCCTTACATTATTATTGTTATGTAGGCTCTGATTATATTGTGACCCCTTAGACTCCTATATATAGAAAGGAGGTTTTGTCATTTGAATACTCCAAGAATTGTTCATTTATGTGATTTAAAGGAGGTTTCCCCCTCAAAGAGGCTATTTTTCAAGTCATTGATCTATCTTTTCTTATTTTTTGTAAGTTGGTTGCATAACATTTGGTATCAGAGCTTTGTATTCTAGGTTTTTGCTTCTTCAAAGATGTTATATTGGAATTTTCGCTATACCTTTTATTATACGAGACCTCAAAGAAAATTTTTTACCACATGGAGTGGAAATCATGGTGAACTTTTTGTAAAAATTTCAGATCTTGATTCGCTATATTTTTGGAGATATGATCCGGGGAAGTTAGGGTTTTTGCAGGCTCCAAAAATTCAGTCTCAAATAGGTGACCTAGAGAAAATCATCATAACTTTTGTTTCAAGAATTGGATTTGAACTCTGTAAAAGGTAAATGAAAGTGCATGGACTATACATTTTCTTGTAGCAATTTCAGGTCCAATGGTCGAAACAGTGACACGTGGAACTCCGTACAAGTTTACTTTATAGAACCACTCTATAATCAAGTCATCATGGGAGATTGAGCATAAATCTTTCTTGAAGACTCCAATATCGTTATGAATTGTGGGGTTGGAAAGAAGACACATAGGGCAACCATAAGATGAAATTTCAAACCTCGGAGATTCGAAATTATAGAGATATAACAGATTCAATATCGAGCTCCTACAAAGAAAGAAAAATGTGTGTATTTTTTTAAAATTTGCATAAGTTTTGTTTGAAAAATCAATTTGAAGTGATTCAAGGGGAACAATGAAGCATAAATATCACTGTTTGATTCCAAAATGACTAGAAGCAAGAAAATGGAAACACCTATTAAGAAACCAGAAAGCTCTACTATGATGCATGAAGAAGAGGAAGAAATGTAACATGATATATCAAAATTACGAGACCAAGTGCAACAAATTTTGCTCTCGCAAAGGGTAACCAAAAATGAAATGGAAGCTAAGATGGATGGTTTGAAGAATGGTTTAAACTAAAACATGGAAGGTTTGAAGGATGAAATGGAAGATAATATGGATGGTATAGAAGCAAAAATGAAAGGCAACGTGGAAGATTTGAAGAATGGTTTAAAAGTAGACGTGGGAGGTTTGAAGGAAGGTTTACAAAGTTGTTACAAGAAATGCTTCATGCTTCCTAGAGGCGAAAATGTATTACATGAAACTCATGATGATAAGAAAATAATTGTTAATCATGATTTCATAGACTCTAATGTTGGATTGAGGACCCACCATATTCCAAAGATCGATATGAGAAATTTTGATGGCAAGGATTTGGTAACATGGATAATAAAGATGGAAAAATATTTTGATCTCCATAATGTGCAACACACACAAAAGGTACGCATTGCAGCTTTATATTTAGAACCCAATCAGTTTGTATGTTATAGATGGATTTTTCTTGTAAACCACTTATCACTTTGTCAAGTTTTATAGAGGATATGATAGCACATTATGATGATAAAAATAACAACACCTTCTTTAGCCAATTTATAAATCTCAAACAAAAGGGTTCAATGGTGGAGCACATTGAGGACTTCCAAAAATTGAATATAAGGGTAAATGATATTCCAAAGGAGCATAGGATTGATTTTTTCATAGGGAATTCAAAGGATAACATGCAACATGAGGTTCACCTTTTGGAGCCTGATTCATTGGAGAAGGCATTCGAGTTGGAAAGAAAAATTGAAAGCAAAATTATGGCAACAAGGAAGTCTACCACTCACAACTATAAAGATGGAAGTGTTGCTACTCGTAGCCTTCCACAACCTACAAGGTTGACACCACAACCATTGGGAAAAAAAGAGAAAAAGGGATTTGCTTGATAAAAAATATACTAAAGGTCATAAGTGTTCTAAGAAGAGATTAATTTACATATATTGTGAAGAGAAGGCAGAAAAAGAACAAGAAACTTCAAAAGAAAAGGATATACACCAGGAACCAACCCTAGGGAAATAATAAATAAATCTGACCATATCTTGTAATATATTGGCAGGAATTACCACTCCTCAAACTCTCAAGATAGAAGGAGATATCATGAAGAAAAGGGTAATAGTATTGATTGATTCGGGTAGTAACCATAATTTTATTCATTGTAAGATAACCAAGAAATTGAATTTCTTCCTATATCCAGCACCAAAGTGTCAACTGATGGTTGCAAATGGAGGAACTATAAATTTCTTTGGAAAATTCTAGAATATCAAGATAACCATGGGGGAATATGTATTGAATATTCCAATGCTTTCTATTCCAATGGGTGGTGCTGATGTTGCACTAGGAGTCCAATGGTTACAATCTTGGGTATGATAGATTTTAATTTTCAAGAAATTTTCTTGATTTTTTTTTGGGAAGGAGAGGAAGTTGAATTAAGGGGTATTGAAGGGAAACCAAGAAATATAATAAACTCTAATGGTATGACAAAGATTATAAAGAGATAACAACGGGGTGTAATTGCAAAATTATGCTCACTAGAGGTTCAAACATCGAAATCATCTATTTCTCCAGATATCCAAAAAGTCTTGGACAATCATTCTAAGGTATTGGAGACTCCAAAAGGTCTCCTACCTATTAGTGATCATGATCTGTTAATTATAGGTATGTTCTATGTTGAGATAAAATTTACTTCAATTTTCCATATTAGATTAATATCAATTCCATATTAACAATCGCATTTAGCATGATAGTAAAATGTAGATAGAACATAAACATAAATTGCAGAAGGCAAGCCAAGAAAAGAGGACACAAGATGTGGTGCCATCGAGGGACAAACCCCAATGTGGGGAAACCCTTGATTAATTTTTCTTATGTTCTTCAATAGTTCAGTAGAGAGAGAGAGATAATACATATACATCAGAAGTCAACATTTTGACTTGTCAAAATAAGAGCAAAGATCTTCTCCAAGAAGATGACACATAAGGTAGCATATCTAAACACAAGTGATTCCATCACCATGCTACACCTATCACTGTGCTGCACCCATCATTGTGTTGCACTTCATCATACCTATGTTGCACCACGCTGCACTATACTGTACCATTCATGCTGCACTTTCATTACACTATGATGCACCTGGCTAGATGACTAATCCTCAATGCAATGATACCAATCCATGACAATAGTTCTGTCCATATCATATTTCAGTAGCATCATACAACCTTATATTGGTCAGTAGTATGACAACTCCATGATCTGAACCTTCAAAATACCCATACGAAATATTGACTGTGGTGTTATGGCATATGGCCTAACACACAGTTTTCTTGTAGAAGATTATACTCTGTTTCTCACAAGGAAGCCTGCACCATCATAAATGATCAACTAATCAATCTAATTTCTAACAATGATGGAGCTCCACCAAGGTCACTGAGCATAGACCCAACAAACATCAAATGCTGCTCCAAAAAGCATATATCAATTCACTGTTTTAGGGCTCTTTGTTTGCCTCATTTCTAGATTGGTTAGGGAACTCTAACAACAGTCCTAACAACCTTCAAAATGTGGCCAGAATAGCCCTCCTCAACTGCAATTTCCTTTCTAAGAGGGGAGGAAAGCCTTGGCTACAATGCTGGGTTGTTCCAACCCCATTCCAGCCTTCGACCTCCTCTTATCCACTGCGGCTTGCTACAACAAGTTATCCCTTAGCTGCGACAACCCTTCTAAGGGATTTTCCTTAACCCAACCACCATAAAACAATACCACTGCCTCTTAGCCTCCAAGATATGGGCTATGGCCCTCTTCAACAAGTCCTCGGCCTCCTGAAATAGCCTCCTAACTCTTCGTTGTTCTCTTCTTGGCTTGTCGCGGCTAGGAAAAGAAGTCTAAACTCTTTCCTTGTATTTGTTGCCCCAAAATGGATCCTAACTTTCTCAAAAAATACCCTAAGAAACTCGGCCTTCCTGCAAGGTTTACTTGGCATCCAAATATTCACAAAGAGATGCAAACACAAACTCTTCTCCTTCGCTGGAATCAACCCTAACCTGCGGCCCTAAAACATAAGTAGTCTCCTCCTCCTTGTGCCTCCATGATAATGTTAGGAGTCTTCTTCATTAGGGATTCTTTATTGGCTACATTTGAGCCTTCTTCATTACTGTTAGGGTAGCAAAGAGGATTCTTCATTAGGGAAATGTCAGAGATTCATTAGGACAACGTTAAGGAGCTAGGGCATCTCCTCTTAGGGCAACATATTCTCTTAGGGACTATTCCTTCCACTAAAACCCAAACAAATGGAGAGGAAGAGATCACAGGAGGTGTGAGTGTGTGTCTCAAATGACTTGGAAAACTCTTCTATTTATAATAAAACATGGAGGACAAGTGGGGGTAATTTTGTTGTTGGCCGACCTTGACAAATTGTCCCATAACACAAATAAATTCATATCTCCATGAATACATGTCAGAATCAGATCATATTTAGATCAATCCTACAACTCTTAACGAGAGGAATCTAAGAAAAATATAAGCTGCCATGAATAAGTAGACCCACATGGAGTTTTTCCTAGTTGCCAATTTTAACACCCCCTCTCAACTAGGGAGAACACCATCTGCTAATCCATATGCCAGTCGATACTATCTTTGCCATCAGTGCTATGCACTGCTCTACTATGCTATGCTCTGCTCTGCTGAACTATGAAGAAGAAGTGATTGAGAATGTATCATACCATCCTCTACTGACCCATAGTCAGTCCCAAATAAAAGAGCGTGTCTCATACCACTCTTACTGACCCAAAGTCAGTTCCAATAAAGAGAGTGTGTCATACCATTCTTACTGATCTGAAGTCAGTTCTAATAAAGAGAGTATGTCATACCACTCTTACTGATCCGAAATTAGTTCCAAAAGAGAGTGAGTTATATCACTCTTATTGATTCGAAATCAATTCCAAAAGAGAGTGAGTTATATCACTCCTATTTACCCGAAGTCAGTTCCAATTGATCCCATATCATTATCATCCTAGCATAGGGAGTACGATAGATACATGATGCATCCATAGGTACTACTATGGTCCCTATCCTCATTTCCCTACTCATTGGCCAGATTAGAGGTACTTCCCATGAGTCCCAGACTACATGGGTAGGATGTCTCAGCAGGAGAAGGATGAACTGCTCACCCTGTACATAACAAATCACTAGGGGAAGGCTGAACCACTCACCCTAAGATTGTGTCTCGGTAAGAGAAGGATGAACCACTCATCCTGCCTACATAGCGAACCACTAGGGGAAGGTTGAACCATTCACCCTATGGTTGCTCATCGCTCCAAGAAGTACCCTAAGCCCCCTGGAGCTCCCAGATCTCAATGTCCATATTATACTGAACCTTCAGGAGAGAGTTTCTCCATGATTCCTAGTCGTTCTTGGAAAGTCAATAATTTGACCTTTCCTAGGGGCTTCATCTGAATATCGACGACCTACACATCAGTCCCAAAATGATGGAGCCTTCTTGTTCCCCATTGTACCATATCCCAGATAAAATGGTACCTGATGTCTATATGATTGGAGCGATCTTTGAAAACAATATTCCTCAATAATTAAATCCCCCTCTGGTTGTCACAGAAGATCACAATGATATCCAACATGTGTCCAAACAGCTCACTGAAGAGCTTCCACAACCAGACATCTTCATACAAGGTCATACTCGCAACTATGTATCTGGCCTCATTAGTTCTCAAAGCAATCGACTTTTTCTTCCTATGCATCTAGGATATCGAAGCAGAACCCAAAGAAAACCAACACCTAGAAGTGCTCTTGTGATCCTCCATACTCTTTCCCAGTCAACATCAGAATAACCATCCAGCTTCACTTTTTTGGCAGTGTCCCTCAATCCATGAGAGATTGTGCCCTCATGATATCTTAAAAGATTCTTGACACCAATCGAGTGAGGTTCATTCATTTACAAGCTCAACATGCTAACTGTAAAACATATATCCGGACGGGAGTTCACCAAGAAAATCAATGCTATTATGAGTTGACGAAACTCAGAGGCATTTCCTAAATGACTACTACATAACTTCTTAAAGTTAGGCTTCATCGAGGTAGTCACGGGGTTGTAGTTCACCATTCCAAATTCGGAATCCAACTTCCTCTTACTTTTGCAAATGAGAGGGTTTGCACCTGTTAGAAATAGGTTGTCCTCATAAGGTGCCAATATAAGAGGTCTATCATCCACAACCTTCAAGCACTGGTTTGGATCGGCTTCACTCTTAGTGAATCTCAACTTCATCATAAAGCTATCAATCCTCTCCTACCAAGCCCGAGGTGCTTGCTTCAAGCCATAGAGAGCTTTCTTCAACTCGCATACATGAGATTCATGATCATGAATCTCAAATCCCTCGGGTTGTTCTGAATTTGTGGACTTGCTACATGAGGGGAATGGTCCCCTTGTAATATTTTCCTTTGGTACATCTTGGACATGTACCTTCATGCTTTTATTTGAATTCAGACATCCTTTCACCATCTGACTCACATCGGTTAGGGCCCCATAATGAGTAGACCTCCAGTGCTACAGAAGAGATGTGTCAACTGACATGGTCCCCAATGAACTTCCTGCAACTTGATACAAATTCCCAACCTTGAACCCATGAGTAAGAGCATCTTGAAAATTCCATTTTCAAACACGTACCTTTCCATTAATGAATGCCACCTTTGACTTCCATTTCCGAAATGGACTCCAGTTTCTTCTTGAGATCAGGTACATAAGGAATTTCTTGTAAATGAATCATGCTACCCTCATTCAATTGAAGGGTAGTAGTCCCTACAGCCTTCCCGGGATAGGTGGCATCGTCTCCAAGAATAATATCCATGATTATCTCCTTCTCTATCAAATTAGAGAGAGATTCCTTGTATCCGATGGAGTGCCTTGAAGCACTACTATGAATAATCTAGATTCTCAAAGAGTCTGGATGAGAAGTAGTGGAGAGGGCCAATATAAGATAATGCTCCTTTTTCTTATCAGAATTAACATTTGATTCTTCATACCTGGAGTTCCTTTCTTTCTTAAAGAGTCGACCATTTCCTTGATGACCTGCATTTTTTTTTCCATTGTAATTTTCATTCCTATGATCATTGGATATGCCCCTGGAATGATTATTATCATCATCAAGTGATGTGCCCCTTCTATTCAGACACTCCTTCGCATAATGGCAAAATTTATTTCATGCAAGGCATCTGCCTTTCCTTCCACCCTTAGATCCATACTTCCCATTGAAGTAACCTTTAGGTAGGTCATCAGATGCTTCCACTCCACCACTCTAATAGTATTATTTGCTTTGACTTCACCCTTGGTGAATTTGAAGAGGAATGAGGAACCCATTGAGCCTTTTGTCCTTTCCAACCATCTTCGGTGATTTCTCTTTCACTCTTGCTTGGGATTTGTCTTCACCTCAGCTCTGATCCCATGTTAACTTTATGTATGTTCTATGCTGAGAGAAAATTTACTTCAATTTTCCATATTAATCAATTCCATATTAGCATGATAGTAAAATGCATATAGAACATAAACATAAATTGTAGAAGACAAGCCAATACAAGAGGACACAAGATGTGGCACCAGCCAGGGACAAACCTAATGTGGGGAAACCCTTGATCAATTCTTCTTATGTTCTTCAGTAGCTTAGCAAAGAGAGAGATAGTACATATACACTAGAAGTCAACATTTTTACTTGTCCAAATAAGAGCAGAGATCTTCTCAAAGAAGATGACACATGAGGTAGCAGATCTAAACATAGGTGATTCCATCACCATGTTGTACCCATCACTGTGCTGCACTTCATCATACCTATGATGCACCATGCTGCACTATACTGCACCATTCATGTTGCCTTTCATTACACTATGCTGCACCTGGCTAGCTAACTAATCCTCAATGCAATGATACCAATCCATGACAATAGTTTTGTCCATATCATATTGCAGTAGCATCATATAACCATCTACTAGTTAGTAGTATGACAGCTCCATGATCTAAACCTTCAAAATACCGATACAAAATATTGTTTGTGGTGTCATGGCCCGCGACCTAACACACAGTTTTCTTGTAGCAGCTTATACTCTGTTGCTCATAAGGAAGCTTGCATTGTCATACATGATCAACTCATCAATCTAGTTTCTAACAATGATGGAGCTCCAACAAGGTCATTGAACATAGACCCAACAAACATCAAATGCTTCTCCAAAAAGCATATATCAGTTCACTGTTTTAGGGCTCTTTGTTTGCTGCATTGCTGGAATAGTTAGGGGACTCTAACAACAGTCCCGACAGCCTTCAAAATGTGGCCATAATATCCCTCCTCAACTACGAATGCCTTTCTAAGTGGGGAGGAAAGCCTTGGCTGCAATGTTGGGCTATTCCAACCCCATTCCACCCTTCAACCTCCTCTTATCCACTGTGGCTTGCTACAACAAGCTGTCCCTTAGCTGTGACAACCCTTCTAAGGGATATTCCTTCAACCAACTACCCTAAAACAAATCCCCTACCTCTTAGCCTCGAATATATGGGTTGTGGCCCTCTTAAACAACTCCTCGGCCTCCTAAAATAGCCTCTTAACTCTTCGTTGTTCCTTCTTGGCTTGCTGCGGCTAGGCAGATAAGTCTGAACTCTTTCCTTGTATTTGTTGCCCCAAAATGGATCCTAACTTGCTCAAAAAATACCCTAAGAAACTCAGCCTTCATGCAAGGTTTACTTGGCATCCAAACAGTCACAAAGAGACCCAAATGCAGCCTCTTCTCCTTCGCTGGAATCAGCCCTAACCTGCAGCCCTAAAATATAAGTAGTCTCCTCCTCTTTGTGCCTCCATGAAAACATTAGGAGTCTTCTTCATTAGGGATTCTTTATTGACTACATTTGGAGGCTTCTTCATTAATGTTAGGGCAATGTAGAGGATTATTCATTAGGGAAATGTTAGAGCTTCAATAGGACAACATTAAGGAGCTAGGGAATCTCCTCTTAGGGCAACATATTCTCTTAGGGACTCTTCCTTCCACTAAAACCCAAAAAAGCGGAGAGGAAGAGATCACAAGAGGTGTGAATGTGTGGCTCAAATGACTTGCAAACCTCTTTTATTTATATTAAACATGGAGGACAAGTGGGGGTAATTTGGTTGTTGGCTGAACTTGACGAATTGTCCCATAACACAAATAAATTCATATCTCCATGAATACATGTCAGAATCAGATGATATTTAGATAAATCCTAAACCTATCAACGAGAGGAATCCAAGAAAAATATCAACTGCCATGAATAAGTAGATCCACATGGATTTTGGCTCTAGTTGCCAATTTTAACATGATCATGTTATTCATTTGATTCCAGGAATTGGTCCTCCAAACATCAAGCCTTACAGATATCCATATGCCCAAAAGAGTGAAATTGAACATATGGTTGCAGAAATGCTAGAGGCAGGTATAATTCAACCTAGTGAAATTTCTTTCTCTACTCCAATAGTATTGGTTCACAAGAAGGATGGATCATGGTGCATGTTTCTGAATTATAGGGAGCTCAACAAGCTCACTATTAAAGATACATTTCCAATTCCTATCATTGATGAATTATAGGATGAATTACATGGAAATATTTAATTCACCAAGTTGGATCTTCGTTTAGGATATCATCAAATTAGAATGAAGATTGAAGACATTCCGAAAACATCATTTAGAACTCATGAGGGTTATTATGAATTTTTGGTCATGCCTTTTGGCCTTACCAATGCACCTTCTACATTTCAAGTTTTGATGATTTCAATTTTCAAATCCTTCATTAGAAAATTTGTGTTAGTATTTTTTGATGATATACTAATCTACAACAAGTCTTGGAGGGATCATGTTCAACATGTTGATAGGGTGCTCAAACTATTGGAGAAGAAACAATTATATGCAAAAACCTTCAATTGTTTCTTTGGAGTACAGGAGGTGCAATATATGGGTCATATTGTATCTCATGAGGGTGTTAAGTTAGGCTCTAACAAAATTAAATCCATTATGGAATGGAAAATCGCCACAACCATAAAGCATGTGCATGGATTTATCTGGTTGACAGGGTATTATTGCAATTTTTGTTAGGTCCCTATACTACTAGTGTAGCCCCTTATTGTTATTAGTACAACCCCCTTATTATATTTTTGTGCCCATGTAGTCCCCATATTGTTATTAGTGTGCCCCATAGAAGCCCACTATTGTTATTATTGTGCCCTTACATTATTATTGGTATGTCGGCTCTGATTATATTATGACCCCTTAGACTCCTATATATAGAAAGGAGGTCTTGTCATTTGTGTCATCTAATAATTGTTCATTTGTGTAATGTAAAGGAGGTTTCCCCCTTGAAGAGGCTTATTTCCAAGGCGTTGATCTCTCTTTAGTATCTTTTTGTGAGCTGGTTTCATAACATTTCGTATCAGAGCTTTGGATTTTAGGGTTTTGCTGCTCCAAATAGGTCATCATGGAATTTGCGCTATAATGTTTTCACTACAAAGTTTCAAAAGCTAAAAAAAAGCCATTTGAGAAGAGATCTCTTCGAACCTTGGGTCCAAATTTTAGATCTTGTCTCGCTATATTTTCAGAGATATGATCTGAGGAAGCTAGGGTTTTTGCAAGCTCCAGAATTTCATCTCAAACAGGTCATCGTGGAATTGTCGCTATAATATTTTTTTCTACAAAGGTTTAGACTCTAAACCTAAAACCCATTTGAGCCAAACTCTTGCTGAAGCTCGGGTCCAAATCTTAGATCTTTTATTGCTATATTTTCGGAGATATAATTTGAGGAAGTTAGGGTTTTTGTAGACTCCTGAATTACATTATAAATAGGTGACCTTGGGAAAATCGTCATAAATTTCTCTCTGAGCAACAAATTAAAATTTCATAAGAAGTTGCAAAAAGAGGATAGACTGTATTTTTCTGTGTATATTTTTCAGATCTAAAGGTCGAAACAGTGACACGTGGCATGTCATACAAGTTCTCTCTACTGAAACATTATATAATCAGGTCATCTTAGGATATTGGGCATAACTCTTTCTTGGAGAACCAAATTCTGATAAGACTTGTGGGGTTAGAAAGAAGACTCAGAGGGCTACTATAGGATGAAATTTTAGAACTTGGAGATCTAAAATTACCAAGTTACAGTCGTTTCAATTCAAGCTCCTAAAATCAAGAAAAGATGATATGAGGAAGTTTGATGACAAGGATCCGGTAAATTGGATACTACAGATGGAGCAATATTTTGATCTACATGAGGTTCAACTGTTAAAAAAGATACATATAGCATATTTATATTTAGAACCAAATCAATTTTTATGGTATAAAGGGCTTTGTTCTCGTAAATCACTTGTCACTTGGTCAATTTTCACGGAAGAAATGATAAGAAAAATTGAAAGCGAAATGATAGAAACAAGGAATCCCACCACTCACGACTATAATTATGGAATTGTTTTTTCTCCTATCCTTCCACAACCCACAAGGTTTACACAACAACAATTCGAAGAAAAAAGAGAAAAAGGGCTTTGTTACAATTGTGATAGCAAATAGACTAAAGGTCATAATTGTGACGAGAAGAAATTATTTTACATAGATTATGAAGAGGAGGAAGAAAAGGATCAAGAAACATCAAAAGAAGAGGATATACACCAGGAACCAACCCCAGAGAAAGAAGAAATGAATCCGACCATATCTTGTAAAGAATTGGCAAGAATTACCACTCCTCAAACTCGCAAAATAGAAGGACATATCAAGAAGAAAAAGGTTCAAGAAGTGAAATATCACATCGAGAAAGAAGAAATGAATCCGACCATATCTTGTAATGAATTGGCCAGAATTAACACTCCTCAAACTATCAAGATAGAAGGACATATCAAGAAGAAAAATGTTCAAGAAGTGAAAGATCACATTGAGCATAAAGAAATGAGTCTAGCGATATCTTGTAATGTATTGGAAGAAATTACGACTTCTCAATCTCTCAAGATAGAAGGACATATTAAGAAGAAAAATATTCAAGTAGTGAAAGATCACATCCAACATCAACAACAAGTTCTCCAACTTTTAAAGGATAACGCCACTTTCGTGCAGAATCGAATGAAACAACGAGCATATCAACATCGCAGTGAAAGAAGTTTTGACGTAGGCGATTGGGTAATTTTACGGCTACATATCAAGTAAGTTATTTATGAGAAGGAAATGTTGGCAATACTGCATGCACTTAAGAAATGGCGACCTTACCTAATGGGAGGACACTTCAAGGTGAAAATGGATCATGATAGCCTTAAATACTTTCTAGAACAAAGATTATCTTTAGAAGAACAGAAAAAATGGGTCACAAATATGTTGGGTTATGACTTTGAAATCATCTACAAAAAAGGGAAGAAAAATGTTGTTGCAGATGCACTCTCAAGAAAGGATGAGGATGTGGAAGCATTGTTTTGTGTTATTTCTATTATCCAACCAGATTCAATAAAAGAAGTAAGGGATCAATGGAAGAAGGACGAAGAAGTGTGGCCACTCATTCAGAAGTTGCAAAAGATCCTAGTTGAAACAATATTGCTAGAACTTGACAAGGAAGGAAAAATCATATTGGGGCCTGGAGCAATCACAGAAACAAGAACCCAACAACTACAAAATCGATCTTTTTCAGAGTGTCTCATCAAGTGGAAGAACTTACCTGCTGAAGATTCCACGTGGGAGGAAAAGAATTTTATAAGAAGCGTCAAGAACTACTCAAGCGTTGAGGACAACACTTTTTGAAGGAGAGGGGCATGTTAGGTCCCTATACTACTAGTGTAACCCCTTATTGTTATTAGTACAACCCCCTTATTATATTGTTGTGCCCATGTAGTCCCTATATTGTTATTAGTGTGCCCCATAGAAGCACACTATTGTTATTATTGTGCCCTTACATTATTATTGTTATCATATCTAATTATATCATGACCCCTTAGACTCCTATATATAGAAAGGAGGTCATGTCATTTGTATCATCTAAGAATTGTTCATTTGTGTAATGTAAAGGAGGTTTCCCCCTCGAAGAGGCTTGTTTCTAAGGCGTTGATCTATCTTTTCTATCTTTTTGTGAGATGGTTTCATAACAATTTTGTTAAGAATTATGGGAGAATATAAATACCTCTAACATTGTTACTGAAGAAAGATGCATTTTCTTAGACTCTAGAAGAAACTAAGTCCTTTGAACATATTAAAGAGGCAATGTGCCAAGCACCGGTCTTAGCTATGCCAGACTTCACAAAAGCCTTTATTTTGGAACGTGATGCCTCATGAAATGGAATACATGTTGTTTTAATGCAAGAAGGAAGACCCATTGCTTTTGAATGGCGTCTAATCAAAGTAAATTATTTACACAAACCTATTTATGAGAAGGAAATGTTGTCAATACTACATGCACTAAATAAATCATGACCTTACCTAATGGGAAGACACTTCAAGGTAAAAACAAATCATGATAGTCTTAAATACTTTTTGGAACAAAGATTATATTTAGAAGAGTAGCAAAAATGGTCACAAAGATGTTGGGTTATGAATTTGAAATAATCTTAAAAAAAGGGAAGCAAAATGTTGTTGCAGATGCACTCTCAAGAAAGAATGAGGATGTGGAAGGATTGATTTGTTCCATTTCTATTATCCAACCAGATAGGATAACCAAAGCAAGGGATGAATGGAAGAATGATGAAGAAGTGTGGACACTCATTAAAAATTTGTAGCAAGATCCGAATACATTTGATACATTTAGTTGGAAAAATTATTCATTATGGTACAAAGATTGCTTATATATTTGTAATAATTGCCAATTAAAACAAAATGTTCTTTTGGAATTGCACATCTCTCCCTTAGGAGGGAACTCAAGGTTTTAAAAAACTTACCATAGGGTCAAGAAGGAATTTTCTTGGGATGGCCTTAAATATTATACTCAAAAGTTTGTGATGGAATGTTTAGTTTTCCAACAAAATATAGTTGATACAATTAAGATGCCAAGTTTGTTACAACCTTTATCCATACCAAGTCAACATTGGGAGGAATTTTCAATGGATTTTAACACAGGTTTACCCAAGTCTGAAGGAAAAAGTGTCATCATGGTGGTAGTTGATAGACTTACCAAGTATGCATACTTTTGTGCATTATCTCATCCATTAAAATCTAGTATAGTTTCTACTACATTTATGGAAACAATTCAAAAGCTGCCTGGAAACCCAAATATTATTGTAAACGATAGAGGTCCCATTTTAACTAGAAATTTTTGGAAATAATTATTTTCTTTTCTGGGTACTCAATTAGCTCATAGATCATCTTATCATCCTCAATATCATGGCCAAATTGAGATACTGAACAAATGTTTGGAAGGATATCTTCGTTTTATTGTATCTGATAAAAAAACACAATGGGTCAAGTGGTTACCTCTCGCTGAATGGTGATATAACACTTCCTTCCATACTACAACAGAAATGACCGAATTTATGGCACTTTATGGATATCATGCACCGTCCATCACATCATCTTTAAGAGAAAATTCTAAGGTTCAAGTAGTGGAAGATCACATTGAGCATCAACAACAAGTTCTCCAACTCTTAAAGGATAACCTCACTTTGGCATAATCAAATGAAACAACAGGCAGATCAACATCATAAAGAAAGAAGCTTTGATGAAGGCGACTGGGTATTTTTACGGCTACAACGATACAAACAAATGTCCCTCCAGTAAGCTAAGAAGGATAATAAATTATCACCAAAGTGCTATGGTACTTACAAGGTGTTGCAAAATATTGGTACCATGGCATACAAATTGGAGCTTCCTGCATCTTCCCGAGTGCACCCTTTTTTCCATGTTTCATGCTTAAAGAAGGTTATAGGTGACAAGCTCCCCGTTCAAACAATATTGCAAGAACTTGACGAGGGAGGAAAAATAATATTGGAACCTGAAGTAGTCACAAAAACAAGAACTTGACAGCTACAAAATCAATCAATTTCATAGTATCTCATCAAGTGGAAGAACTTACCCGCTCAAAGTTCCACATGCGAGGATGATAATTTATACAAAAGCATCCAAAACTACTCAAGTGTTGAGGACAACAATTTTTTGAAGAAGAGGGGCATGTTAGGTCCTTATAATACTAGTGTATCCCCTTATTGTTATTTTTGTTCCCATGTAGTCCCCATATTATTATTATTGTACCCCATAAAAGCCCACTATTGTTAATTTTGTTGATCTATCTTTTCTTATTTTTTGTGAGCTAGTTAAATAACATGTTTTTATCCTTCTTGTTCCATTTATTTTGCTTCTCATTTTCCTTGAGTTGACTTGTTAAGGTTCTTTTTTCTAGCATGTTTTTGAGATGATTTATTTCCTTCTTTGCTTCGTCAAGTTCACGATCCTTTTCTGGTGTTAGTTGTCTATCAATTTGATCCTAAAGTTGGCTGATTTTAATTATGAAACATGTCCAATTATGCAAATGCTTCTTATTCTCAGCCTTCAGTTGTTCATATTCTTCATGGAGTTGATTATGGTAAAATCTACTCATTTCCCTTTCATTTGTTATCTTTTCAAGTTCATACTTGGGTTACATAACCTCTTCTTTGATATCAACAACCATCTTTTCCTAATGTTATGGATTTGCCTTCAAGTAGATAAGCCTTTAAGAAGGACCTTCTCTGATACCAATTGTTGGAATCACAATTTCCGTTACACCAAAATCTGTAGGCGTTAGTAAACAGACACATCGCCAGAGTTAACGGATCCACGAGAGAATATTAAGAACATGTCAAAAAACACACAAGGAGCACTGGTTTATCCAATGTCCAACAAGGTGGTGAATCAAAATAAAGAATAATAATTTAAATTATAGAGATTTAATTCCATAAGAGAATCTCCATGTGGCAAGAGCCAACACAAGTATCTCCATCTAAGAGTCAATTTGAGATAAATTAGGGCATAGTTGGGGAACCAAATATGAGACTTACCAGTCAACTTCAATAATGAACACATATTAAGGAGCATAAAAAGGGGATCAAGAGACAACTAGGAGAATAAATAGAAAGTCATGTTGGGGTGAGGGAAAATATCATTTTTAAATAAAAATTTAAGTAAATAATTTAGGAGAGCCTTGGTGAGAGGCTGACACATGTATGGTTGAATAATCAAACTTTTAGATTAATAAAAATAATATTGTTGCATGAAATGAAAAGTGTCACATATGAAGCCTCATATAAAAGGAGTAAGCTATGAGAGAGGGGGACTCTTTTCCCTACTGTTGGATGGATTACATAATGCTATTGAAATGACTACAAAGTCTATAATGAGTTTAGTGTGGTGGAGGCAATTAGAGAGGGAACTCTTGAGCTAGAAATTCTCTCCTATATCGGCTAGTACTCTTCCTCTACTTTACAACCCAATTGCAACTCAGGGATTCGTGGGGAAGAAGAGTACCTAAGGAGTGGGTTGGGAGGTCAATTAGTGAGTCAATGACATTCGGTTGGGACTTATCATCCTTCACACGTGAATGCAAAAACAAAGCCAAGATTGAATCTCCACACCTTTCATGAACGATGCCTTGTGTTTTCATATAATTATTAGCTTGTAAAAGGGAAGCATATGACATTTGAATTGTAAATTTATGGACTATTTGTGTATATGCCTTTAAATTTTTATGTGATTATCATGTTAATGTGTCTTTAATTATTAGGTGACTCTTGTAAATGAATGCTGCTAATGGATGATTATTTTAAAATGAAGATCACGTTGAAAATTGGAAGCTTCATCAATATTTTCATGGTCAAATTTGAAGAATAAATTAATTATTTTTAGCTGTCCAAGTCAACCTCAAATGGACATGTCGACCCCACCACTTGAAGGGGTCTAAACCTAAGGTCAAAACCATCCTCTTGAATCACATATATATTGACATTCATCAACCTCATTTGGGTATAACACCACACTTGCTCATTTGACCAATCAAAGAGACCTGTTCACACGAGCAATGAGAAGAAGAAGAAGGATTATCTCTGTGTCGATTAGCCTATTTGAATTTTGTTGACTAACATTGACTTGATTCGTTTCTTTTTTGTTTGACCAAATTGTTGTTTGATATTTGAAGGCCAAATTCTCTATGGTTTTTGACTATTTATTAACCAAAGACCTATTTTTGTTTTAGTTTGTTGAGTGAGAGTTGACTGTAGTTCAAATTTTGAAGTTTGACCAAAATATTGATTGTGGAATTGTAGCCAAATTTTAGCCCCTTTGACCAGCAGCCTCAGGACGAAATTCATCCCTCTTGTGGAGACTTTGACTATGATTAACATTGAGTTTTTCTCTCTCATTTGACTAGTTTTGACTTGGAAATTATTAAGGTCAGTGGTAGCCATTTTGATTGATATTATTCTGATATACATTTTGATGAATTGAACTCTCTCTCATAAGGAAAGATTACCGGGTTTTCCCCCTTGTGGGGTTTTGTCCCAAGAAATTTTGGTATCTCTTGATTTATTGTTTTATGTGATCTCTATTGCTCTATTGAAGTTTATGGTTGAAATTTTCAAATATAACTGCTTAATGATTGGATTAATGCTCTAAATAAGTCAAATTGTATCATTGGAATTAGTTATCAGTTTGAAAATTTGTTCTAGTCTTATTTTATACTAGAAAATCGACATGGGATCAAAGCTTTGGTGAAGGAAAATAGAATTAAGATCACCTTGAAGAGCATTGGGATCATCTTGAAGAAAATTGAGACCTTACATCTTTTTTTTTGATTGGTTATCTTCATCATTAATTCCTTCATGAAGAAAAAATACAAGCTTGAAGTAGCTACAAACTTGGGAGCATGGAAGACTAGAATTGACCTTA
Source organism: Pinus taeda (assembly GCA_000404065.3). Taxonomy (NCBI): domain Eukaryota; kingdom Viridiplantae; phylum Streptophyta; class Pinopsida; order Pinales; family Pinaceae; genus Pinus; species Pinus taeda. The sequence continues at coordinate 236,980 of APFE031340280.1, forward strand.
TTCTTGCAAGGCATAAGGTCTTGGGAATTATGAAAATAAAGGTTACAAACCTGTTGATTAAGCAAGAAAATACAAGTTTCAAGAAGATGGCATCTTGGCTATGAGCACCATTATGGAATCTGTTAGAGATCATCTGATTCTTTTTATTGTTGGTCTTAAATATTCCAAGGAAATGTATGAGGCTCTCACTAGATTTGTTGACACCTAATCCTCATGATTGGGTGAATTTATGTAAATAGTTAAATTAGGAATGTGAACGGTCATCAGAAGATGAACTGAGCAGTCATACCCTTTTGTATATAACAATAGCCTACCTAATGAAATGAAACGAATCAGTTTTACTGCCTATTGGAGTTACTACCTGGCCTGACATGGTATCAGAGCCAACTCCTTGTTTTAGCTATTATGCTCTTGTAACTCCTCTGTCCTGGCCTCTGCCTCTGCCTTATTCCAGTGCTGCTCCGCCTCTGCCTTATTCTCCTCTATCCTAAAATAACTTGCCTCTGCCATATTCCTTTCCAGCGCTACGCATCTGTCCATACTGTCCAGACAGAAGCGCTGTACGTTAAATTTTTTTGAATAGCGCTGTCATTTCCTGTTTTAGCGCTGATGGCTGACATGGTATATTCTACGTTCAATGATCTCTGCATTACTTTGATTCCTTAGCAATCGATGTTTCCTTGGATTACTGCGTTGGTCGATGTCTATGGTGCGTTGGAACGATGCTAGTGTTGTTTGTTTGAAGGGCCATGAATGCCATGAGTGGTGTATGTTAAACCCTGAGACGCTGAAGGAGTTTGTGTTGAATACGTTGGTTGCTACTGTGCATTGTGAAACGTAACTCCGTTGCTGTTGTATGGAGCGCCAATAGTTAAGTTTGTGAGAGTGATTAAAAAAAAGGATCGACTGAGGATTTTTCAGGCTTCCCTTAGAAATAGTCGAAATCAGTTCTACTCTATTTTAAGATTCAGCTCGTTTGTTATTGAACTGATAAGAGAATGCAAGAATTGAAACTACCTTGGATTTGGGTGGAGCGAACTTCAGATATATGGAAACGAACAGAAGCCCGAGACCGATTCCCATGCCATTGATAGTCACAACCAAGATGTTTTCGGAGCCATTACTGAGGAGAGGTGAGCCATGACATTTTGAATTCAGAGGAAAGGCAGAGCGCAAGTTCTTCTAGCTTGCAGAACTGAGACAAGTACTATTAACAAGTATGGAAATTTAAAATAGACAGTATATGCTTGTGGATAGTATTGAAATTTCGATAACATTTATTTGCTAATGTTTGGTGTGGCTGCTGGGATATATATACCACACTGTTGGGCTACCATAGAGTTGTTTTCATAAAGCTGTTTTCAAAGTGACTTGATACCAGAATCAATTTTCTTTTAGCAGCAGAAGTTTTTTTTTTTTTTTCTCCACAAAAGCACATTTTTGCCAGCAAACGTATTTTTACAGCTCTTGGATTTTACAATGAATTCAATCATATCTATGGTGGGAATAGTTCTCACTGGCAAGGAGAACTATCCTGAATGGTCCTGGATGATAAAACACACCCTCATCTTCAATGAGTTGTGGAAGGGAGTGTGTGTCGGAGAAGGAGACAATGACCGTACAGCCTACCTCAGACAAAGAGCTCGTCATTTGGGAAAACAAGAACAACAAAGCTTATGCATTAATCGCAACATCTGTAAATGAAGAGGTGAGTCGCCATATTTCATCATATTCAACTGCCTTTGAAGCCCTACAAAAGCTGAAGGAGCTCTATGACTCACATTCTGCACTTGAAGTTGTCCAACTCATGATTAAACTCTTCACTCTTGAACTGCAAAATAATGATCCTCTTGCTCTTGCATCTGAAGTAAAATCTATAATGCATGATATCAAATCCATTAAGGTTGAATTGGATATCCCTCTTATTGCTTTTCTCAAGGCACTTTATCCTACTTACTCCAATTATCTTGAGTCTTTCCAAGCAAATGGAAATCGCAAAGATATAACCTTTGACTCTCTTGTGAAAAAGTTTGCTGAAAGAGAGAAAGATTTTGGAAAGAAGACAACCCTTGAGTCTTCTGAAGAGACAGTGTGCGTTGCTCATAAAGAAAAGCATCCTGCTCAAGATTCTACAAGAGGAAGAGGTGGACGAAGAGGAAGAGGAAGATATTTCAGAGGCAGGGGGGTAGACATTCTCAAGGAGAAAAGGCAGATTTACACTGTATTCGCTGCAAAAGAAATGGATCACATGATGCCTCTACATGCAAGCTACCATGGGAAAAAATTGAGCAGAAAAGAAACCAATAGAAAGGTAAAATTGATGATACAGACAAAGGTAAAGCACCTGAATCCGCTCACTATGTTGAGGCACAATGTATCATTGGAGTAAATGAAGATTTGTTTAATGCTTCACTTGCTTCCTGGAAAAATGATTGGTTGCTTGATTCAGGAGAAACTTGTCACATGACTCATAGAAAATATTTTTTTGAATATTTCATTGACAATGTTGATGGAGTAGTATACTTTGCAGATTAGTCAAAAATCAAGCCATCAGGGCTTGGCACAATTAGGCTTAAACTGCCTGGTCTTCCAGACTTTCTTCTGGATCATGGTCTATATCTCCCACAGCTCAAGAGAAACTTGTTGTCCTTGGTCCACATCCGCCAGCAAGGTCACTCCATTCATATGTTTGATGGCAAGCTTGAGGTGAGAAAATCATCTGATCACTCACTTGTCATGAGGGGAATAGAAGAAGAAAGACTTTTCAAACTACAAGGAACATCTGCTCATGCACAACATTTCTCATATATTTCTCATCATGAAGAAGGTACACTTCCATCAAGTTTATTATGGCATGCTAGATTTGGACATTTAAACTATGACAGTCTCCACTTATTGAAGAAAAATGGTGTTGCTGGTTTGCCTACAATTTCTAGAAAACTTAAGCAATGTGTGCTTGCTTTCTAGGAAAGCATAGCAAACAATCTTTTCATGATTCACATTCAAGAGCACATAGGAAGCTTGAACTCATTCATTCAGATTTATGTGGTCCAATGCCTGTTCCTTCTGCAAATGGAAATAATATATCATGACATTTATTGATGACTACACCAGAACGTGTTGGGTTTATTTATTGAAGAACAAATCTGATGCTTTCCTAACATTCAAGAATTTTCATAAATGGATTGAAAATGATGCACAATCTCATATTGGGTCTATTCGCACTGTTAATGGAAAAGAATATACATCAAATGAATTTGAACAATATCTTCGCCAACATGGGATTAAACATCAAACAACTGTGCCTTATAATCCCCAACAGAATGGTGTAGCTGAAAGAATGAATAGAACAATCTTGAATATGGTACGATCCATGCTTTTTTTCAAAAATGTAAAGATAATGTTTTTGGGCTGATGCTGTTCTATGTGCTGCATATATAAAGAATAGATGTCCATCTAGTGCTATAAGAAACAAGACTCCTTATGAATTGTGTTATGGACATGTTCCTTCGGTAAAACATCTCAGGATTTTTGGTTCCACCTGTTATGCTTTGATACCAAAGGTACATAGAAACAAACTTGGTGCTAGAAGTCGTAAGTGTATTTTCTTGGGGTATTCAAATACCTCCAAAGCATACCGCCTTTATGATGAAGAAAATAAAAAGTTTGTTATATCTAGAGATGTAATTTTTCTTGAATCATCCAAATCTGACAATGTTGTTGAGCGGCAACTTGATCGCTTGGATAGATTCGCAAAAACGAATCATTTCAAGAATTTGAGAATCAGATTCCACATCTTGAAAGGGGGATTCCTATACTAGATCAACATGTGGAATCTTCTTCTGAAGAATACTCTCCCCCGACTGAAACTCCAACAACGGATGATGCTTTAAGTGATGTAATTGATATAATTGAGAGACTCAATCTTGATTCAGTCCCAACTCAATCAAAAGAGCAACCTGGACCATCTTAGAAAGGTCCCTCAAAGTGGCTGACGAAGACACTTGAAAGTATTCATCCTGATGAAATTGGAAAAATAGGAACCATAAATTCAAACCGACAAAATGGAGGTGATGTAGATGAATCTAATTCACCTGTTGATATGGATGTTCCTTATGATTGTGAATTGAACTTGTCTACAGATTTTGAACCAACTTCCTTCAAAGAAGTTGCTTCTCATGATGAATGGAAAGAAGCGATGCAAAAGGAGTATGACGCCCTCATAAAGAATGGCACTTAGAAGCTGGTTGATCCTCCATTAGGAACCACACCAATTGGCTACAAGTAGGTCTACAAGAACAAGTATAAAGCTGATGGCTCACTTGACAAGCACAAAGTTAGGCTTGTGGAAAAAGGTTTTGCATAGAAGGAAGGGGTTGATTATGAGGAGACTTTTGCCCCCACA
>APFE031340280.1:242162-274391 GCA_000404065.3 Pinus taeda
ACAAATGAGAAAATTGCAGACATCTTCACCAAAGCACTTGGAAGAGAAAAACTTGAAAGATTCAGAACGATGCTTGGACTCACCAACATCCCTTCAAATTAAGGGGGGGGAATGTTGACACCTAATCCTCACGATTGGGTGAATTTATGTAAATAGTTAAATTAGGAATGTGAACAGTCATCAGAAGATGAACTGAGCAGTCACACCCTTTTGTATATAAAAATAGCCTACCTAATGAAATGAAACGAATCAGTTTTACTTCCTATTGGAGTTACTACCTGGCCTGACAAGATTGTACACTATCAACAACAATATTCAATCTATAAGTATAAGGAATCAACTTTGTGATGTTAATATGACAAAAAATGATACATGACATCATATTTCAAGAGGATATCTCAAATAAGAGATCAACACAAAGCTATTGATGAAGAGGTACCTGATAAAGAGCTAGTACCTATAGTACTCAATAGTATGCTTGAATATTTAGATTATTTTGCATCAAGCATTAGTGGAAGAAAAAATGCACCTACTTTTGACAAGATATGGGCTGCTTGCACTCAATAAGAATCTAGGTTCATATCCAAAGGCAAGATTCCAAATCTAGGTGAAGATTCTCAAGCTTTTGCAACCCACTCAAAAAATAGCAAAGGAAGAATAATTTTTAGAAGATTTCAAAGAAATAGAGGTAGAAGATCTACTTCAAGATCTACTCCAAGAAGTGGACTTGCTCCATAAAGAAGACCTCTTCCTCCCTCTCATGAAAGAAGGGATATGTATACTGTTCAATGTTTTTGTTGCCAAGCATATGGTCACTATCAAAATAGGTGTCCTCAATCATAATGATGATTGAAAAAGGAAAAAAGAGCAATGCCTATGTAGATGATATTAATTAACCATCATACATTAGGAGGCCTAGTAAGAAGGATTTTGATAATGATAAATATTCCTTTATTATGATTTCACAAGTTCCATTGTAGGTCATGATGAAATTTGGATGGTGGACAATTATGCTTATAGGCACATGACTAGAAGTCATGAAAATATTTCTAAACTGGATGAATTGAAAGGGTGGAACTTGGAGACAGTGGAAAGTGCAAATTCAAGGGTAGTGGTTCATCATATTTCCAATTGGAATCTGGAGGTAATGTCTCTATTATCAACATTTCATAATTTCCTTGTTTGAAGAACTTGTTTTCCATTTCATTTGTTGAAGAAAAAGGATATAGAATTACCTTTGTTGATGGTAAATTTCTAGTATGGAAGAAAGACTCCTCCTTTGAATCTTCCAAGAGCATTAGTGTATGAATGTGAGGACTATATTGTCTCATTGGACACTCAATTCAAGCCTTGATTCATAAAACATTTGATCTTTGTGAACTATGGCATCGAAGGTACACTCATGTTCATTATAATGCTTTAAATGATGTGCTCTTGGGAAAAATGTTAAAGGAAGATTTACTAGTAGTGATAGTAAGTCCAAAGGAATCTTAGACCTTATACATTATGATGTTTGTGGACCTATGTCTAACAAATCCTTGGGTGGACATTTGTACTATGTCACTTTCATTAATGATTACTCTCATAAAACATGGCTTTATTTCTTGAAATCCAAGGATTAAGTATTTGAAAAGTTTCGAGAATTCAAGGCACAAGTTGAAAATGCTACAAGAAGAAGGATCAATACTTTAAGATCTTACAATGGAGGAAAGTATGTATCCAAGGAGATGATTACTTTTTGTAGGGATTTTGGAATTAAGAGGGAGATTACAATTCCATACATTCCTCAACAAAATGGAATTGTCTAAAGAAAGAACAAAACCATTATGGAAGCTGCCAAAGCCATGCTTCATGATCAAGAGCTACCTATCTTTCTATGGGAAGAAGCTTCAAACACAACTGCTTATTTTCAAAATAGATGTCCACACCGAATCTTGATATTTGAAACTTCTGAAGAAGTATTCACATGTGAGAAGCCCAATGTTGAACATTTGAGAACCTTTGGTTGTCCTGTTTATGTTTATGTTCCCAAGGAGAAAACAACAAAGTTGGAACGTTCCGAGAAGAAGGGAACTTTTGTTGGCTACAATGAAAATTCAAAAGCTTGCAGAGTCTATGTACTAAGACAACGATCAATTGAAACTTGCAGGGATGTCATTTTTTATGAGGATGATTCTTTTTGAAGTCAAAAGGATCACACTTGGACTCTGATGATGAGATGTAGGTGGCTCCTAAGAATGATGCATCAAAATCTAAAGAGCTTGAACCTATGGAAAAATATCCTTGTGAAGAGTCAGATGAACTACTGTATGAATATGTTGAATCTCTAAGAGTGATTGTACTAGAGATAAGAAAAGGACCAACCTGGCTTGAAAGAACCTTAAAATAAGAAAAAGAACATGCAACACCTCGTGGCACCTTCAGAGAAAGCAAGAGACCAGATAAGTATTCAGTTTATGCAGCAACATTGATGTGCAAGATCATTAAATCATGAAATCGTGCCAAGACCTGAAGGAAAGTCTATTGTGTCTTCCAAATGGATCTACAAAATCAAGCACGTAGCTGATGGAAGAACTGAGAAGTACAAGGCAAGATTTGTGACCCATGGATTCTCCTAGAAAAAGGGTGAGGATTATAAAGACACATTTTCTCCCGTTGCCATATACTCTTCTATTAGATCTATTATTTCTCTTGCTTCTATTACAGGTTGGAAACTACACCAAATTGATGTTAAAAATACTTTTGTTAATGCAGTCAATGAAGAGGAAGTTTATATTTAACAACCTCAAGGACTTGAGATTCATAATAGAAAAAATCATGTTTGTAAATGGAAGAAAGCCTTGTATGGGCTTAAGCAGGCTTCTCATGGACAATACTCTCGTATTGATAACTATTTGTTAAGTATTGGTTTCAATAGATCCATGCTTACCCCAATTTGTACTTCAAAGTTGTTGAAGATGAGGCATTGATTTTACTGCTATATGTAGATGATCTATTTTTGATGAGGCTGAGAATCTCATTGTCCAGTGTAAAAGGGAGCTGATTCCTGAGTTTGAGATGAGGGATCTTGATCTTATGCATTACTATTTGGGATTGAAAATATGGCAAAAGCCTCATGAATTTTTTGTTGGGAAATGAAAGTACACCATTAAGATCCTTAAAAAATTTGGCATGATGGACTGTAATTCCATAGATACCCCCATGGTGAAAAACTTGAAGAAGATGTGAGACTGTGATTCTGATCTAGTTGATCCCTATATGTATCATAAATTGATTGGCTCATTGAACTATCTAGTTAACACCAAACCTGATATCTACTATGTTGTGAACATGTTGAGCCAATTCTTAGTTGAGCCCTAACATTTGCATTGGGTTGTAGTGAAACATATATTGAGATATCTATGTGGCACCATTGATTATGGTCTGAGATATGGTTTTAATGGGGAATGGAAACTGCATGGTTTTACAGATGCTAATTGGGATGGATGCACTGAAGATAGAAATAACATTTCTGGTTTATGTTTGAGCTTGGGATCTACTATGATATTATGGTAAGTAAGAAGCAGCTTGGGACCTGCTATGATATTATGGTCAAGTAAGAAGAATACTTATGTTTCTCTCAGTATGGCTAAGGCTAAGTATATAACTACATGTTCATCTTGTTGTGAAGCAGTTTGGCTTCAAAATCTGTTTACTAGTTTGTTTGATCAGATGTTGGAATCAACCATTGTATATTGTGACAATCAAAGTTAAAGCTTTCTGAGAATCCAATTTTTCATGATAGGTCAAATCACATTGAAATCAAGTATCATTACATCTGGAACATTTTCCAAAGAAGAGCTATGAGGCTCGAATGCATCCCTACTGATGAGCAGGTTGTTAATGTCCTGATAAAGCCATTATCCTGGATGAAGTTTTCTTATTTCAAATAAAAACTTGGAGTGGTTAAGAATCCCTTTCTTGGAGAGAGGGATCATTAATTATATAGTATCATGACCTTTATTGCATCCTTTATAGAGTTAATGACAACACTATGGAAACTTGTATGTTTCCACCTACTCTCAAGCATCATGTTGGCCATGTTTATGTCGATATGTAGTGTTGGTTAATAATTGTCATTGATGAAATATATATATTGTTGAGCTCTCCTAGTAAATGTCACCATGAAGCTTTACATTTTCAAATGGCCTTATTCTCCATGAAGCCATTCTGTCCTACCTCCAATTCTGCATTAATTGATGGTCAGTCACATTAAAAATCTTTTTCACTATCTTAGAGGAAGCCTTTCAATATGATACCTTTACCATCTTAAAGTGCATAATTTTTCCTTTCCAACGAGCTATTACTCAGCCCGAAATTCCAAACGTTTTGGAAGATATGAATTTTACAAGTTAAAGTTATAAATCTGTCCTAGAGTTGACCTTACCTTGTCCTTCATGTCAGCCTGCCTATAGGGGACGTGTCCCTTCATTTGGAAAATGAAAATCACTATAAATATAGGATGCTTGACCTCATTTTTGAAGCAAAACTTGGACACACAATCATTGAACAAGGGAAGGAGGTTCACATCTCGTGAACACTAATTATTAAGGGTTAAAAAGAGCACATAAATATAAATTTCGGATTGGGCTATTCTTTTGCCCACGGACCTCAAAAGAACTGAAATAAACAAGGTCCTACACCTGAACATAAGCTTGGATTGAGGAGGCATCAGACTGTAGTTTTTTTTAATTGACTAAACAATGGTGCGGATCCCTTACCGTGTGGCTTTTAATTTGCTAAAAAATGCTCAAACTTAGATACCTGAAGAATACGGTGATTGTGGCTCCTGTTTACCTCTGATCTATGGCTCGGTGACTGTGGCTTAACCTGGACACTTCTATGCAGTAGTTTGATGATAAACCTTCAAACATAATTGTGGATTCTTGACTGTGGTAAAAACTCTGTGGGTTAGATTAAGAGACAGAACTTTGGATTTTGGACCATCATCTTACATATGTGATAAAAGGACTTGGTTTCTAACTCAGATTGCTATATCTCTGGTTCCTTTCTAGACAATGGACAATGGAATAGTGCCTTAGCTGGATAGTGGACATAAGCAGTGAACATTGGACATAGACAGTGGAATAATGCCATTGTTGGATAGCACATTAATGGAGTAAGTGAAATGAAGATTCCTCCACCTCGGTAAGTAGCCAACAGTGGCATAAGCACTGATGGATTAAGTGAAGTAAGGTACAGATTGAAATCAATAAACAGAGTAAGGTGATCTCATTTATGTCAGTCAAGTAAGTACATTTTGAATTTTTAATTAAAAGAAGAAAAGACAAATAAGATTGGTGTCCTTGGGGTAGGTGACCCTAAAATCAAGGTTGGAGCCTTGGTGAAGATAGGTTCGAAGCCCTAGAGGTCGGAGCCTCATCAAAACCAAATTGGTGCTTAGGAATAATTATCATACATTGTATTTATTCTTTTATACTCAATAAAATTATTCTTATATGTTTCTCTGATGAAATTGTGAAGAATCTAACTGGTAATAATAACAATCGAAAGAAAATACTAATTCACCCCCCTCTCAGTATTTCCAACAATTGGTATTAGAGCCAACTTCTTCAGAACCAACCTAACACCTGGAAGAAGGATTCTTAGTCACAATGAAAAATCAAGAAGTGTCAGGAAGGCTTCCTTTGTTCAAAGGCACAAATTTTGATTTTTTGGAAAAAAGAATGTCCTACTACTTAATGTCCCTTGGACCTGAAGTTTGACATTCAATTTTGAATGGGTACACTGCTCCTTCCACTCTTCCAACTGATCAAGATGAAAGGAAAGCTTATATTGCAAATGCAAAAGCCTTAAATCCTATCACTAGTGGAATCACTGATTTTGAATTTACAAAAGTCATGAATTGTGACTTGGACAAAGAAGTATGGGATAAGCTGGTTAGATTATATGATTGGGACTCCAAAGTTAAGAAGGCAAAGATTCAAAGTCATAGAATGCAATTCGAAAGTCTGGAAATGGATGATGAAGAAGATATTGCATCATACTTTCTCCGAGTAGCTAAAGTGGTCAACTCTCTTAAAGGATTGGGAGAAAACATTGAAGAAAGCATTGTTGTTCAAAAGGTCTTAAGATCTCTCCTTGATAGATTTGACTCCAAGGTAAGTGCTATAGATTAAATGAAGGACCTAGATACTCTCAATATGGATGAACTTCATGGAATCCTCATTTCCTATGAGATGAGAAAAGGAATCCCAAGTTCCAAAGATGCAACATTCAAGGCCTCAAAGTCAAAAAAGGGGAAAGGATGGAATACCAGCAGTGATGACTCCGATGTTGGATCCTAATTGGCACAATTTGTACGAAAACTAAAGAAAGGATCCAAGCTAAAAGGTAAGTACCCTCTTATTTGTTTCAAATGTGGAAGAATAAGTCATTATGCTGCAAAATGTCCTCTTAAGCATGATAGTGATGATGAGGAGGATTCTAAAAGGATGGTATACAAAAGAAAGGGTTCAATAAGAAAAATTTCTTCTCTAAGCAAGAAGAGTCTGATGAAGATGAATTTGTAGTCATCAAAAGAAAATCAACTAATCATTTCCCTCATCTCAAAGGAGGTAATGATGAATTAGATGAAGAAAGTGACTATGTTGGAAGCCAAGAAGTATTATTCATTGCATTCATAGATGATGATGATTCAGGACTAGAAGGAAATGTAGATGAATTGTTAATGAGTGCCATTGAAGAAAATGAGAAATTATGAAATAAAATCATTTCTCTCAAGGTAGAAAAGGAGGAAGCAAAAAGAAGGGAAGATCTCTTGAAAAATAAACTAAAAGAAAAAAGAAGAAATATGTGAAAATCATGAGTTGAAATAGTATCTCTGAGGAAGGAATTGGAGCAAGTCAAAAAGAGTTGGTAAAGCTCTCAAACACTTGACATTATCCTAAATGCCCAAAAACCTCAATATGACAAATCTGGGATAGGATTTAAAGGAGAATCATCAAGTACTAAGGATAATGCGAAAAGCTATGCTGACATACTTTCCAGCAACCCAAAAGAAGAAAAATCATTTCATCAAAGGCCCATCTCAAATCCAAAGAATGAAGAGAGAGTAACTCCAAGGAAGAATGTTGATTCAAATCATGGCTATTACAACAGGTGCAAAACTATCTTTTTTGGGTATTGTTATTATTGCCAAAAATTTGGTCATCAAGCTAAACATTGCATGGCTCGTAAGAATGAAACACCAAAATTGAAGAATCAAACGGACAAACCATATGGTCTCAAAGGACAAGGACAAATCAAGACATACAACCCTTTTGATCCCTTGGCCAAATTTGATCCAATTTGCCCATTATGTAATGATAATGGACATAATGAACAAAATTTCCCCCTCAAAAGAAGAGAAGAAAAAAATGAGAATCCCAACACGGATAAATGTGGCCTAGCCCTATGTGCTCACAGTTATGAAATCATTGGTTTATGGATAGTGGGTGCTCCAGACATATGACAAGTGAAAAAAGGAAGTTTGTCTCATTGAACAAAAAATAAGGAAATGTATCCTTTGGAAGTGGATTTGCCAAAATCGTTGGAAAAGGAACTGTTACCCTTATTAATGGAGAAGGAAAGGCTCAAAATGCTTTGCTGGTAGACGGGCTCAAACACAATCTCTTGAGTGTTAGCCAAATATGTGATCAAGGACATAATGTTGTCTTTAACACTAAATATTGTGAAATAAGGAACTCTTCCTCAAGAGAACTTGTGGCAAAAGGAATTAGAACATCAGATAACGTATGCATTCTGAAAAAATTCAAGAAGATAAATGTTATCTAAGTCAAATAGATGAAAGTTGGCTGTGGCACAAGCGACTGGGACATACAAGTTTCGATAACTTGATCAATATCAGTAATATCAATGCAGTGTGAGACATCCCAAATTTATTCAAGCCAAATCAAGGTGTATGTGGTGGAGGTCAACATGGAAAGCAAACTCGAACCAACCACAAGACCAAGGAGTTCTTTACATCAAAACCTTTGGAGATCATTCATGCTGATTTATGTGGACCAACTATAACTTCAACACTCCAAGGAGAAATGTACTTTGCTTTATTTGTTGATGACTATACTAGAATGATGTGGGTATGTTTCATAAAATATATATCTGAAGCATTTGTTTTAAGAATCTTAAAGCTCTTGTAGAAAATGAAAAGGATTCTAAGAATAAATGTCTTAGAACAGGTAGAGGGGGAGAATTTACATCAAACGAGTTTGATGAATTATGTAAAGTACATGGAATCGAAAGAGAAATCTATGCTTCTAGAACACCCAAGTAGAATGGGGTAGTTGAAAGAAGAAACCAAACTATTCAAGAAATGGAAAGAACAATGTTACTAGCAGCTGACTTGCAGCCAAATTTTGGAGAGAAGCAGTCAGGACAACTGTTTATACCTTGAATTGAACTCAACTAAGACCAAATAATGAGAAGACTCCTTATGAATTATGGAAAGGAAGACCTACGTCAATAAAATACTTCAAGATTTTTGGAAGCAAGTGCTTCATAAAAATCAATGATGACTCACTAGGAAAATTTGATTCTCGGGTTGACGAAGGAATATTCCTTGGATATTCTACAAGGAGCAAAGCCTACAAGTGCTACCATAATCAACTACAGAAAATAGTGGAAAGAATTGATGTGAAGATTGATGAAGACCTTCTAGAAAAAGAAATTGAAGATCATGAAGTTGACCCTCTTATTGAAGAAAATGAACAAGAACCTAAAAAAGAGGAAAATGATCAAGAAAAACAAAATGAAAAAGAAGCATCTCAAACCCCTTCAAAGGTGAAGTTCCTCCAAAAACATCACCTGGAAGAGTAGATTATTAGCAATGCAGATGAGGGGATGCAAACCCGAAGAATGATGACAAGTACACCAAGGAAAATTGATGTTGCTCTCCTATCTATGATAGAACCAGAAACATTTACTCAAGCAAGTAAGGATCCTCATTAGGTAAAATCCATGGAAGAAGAAATGTCTCAAATCAAGAAAAATGAGACATAGGAGCCGATACCTCGACCAAAGGATAAAAATATAATTGGAACCAAGTGGGTGTTCAAAAATAAAATGAATGAAGATGGAAAAATCATCAGAAATAAGGCAAGGCTTATCTATAAAGGTTATTCACAAATTGAAGGAATCGACTTTGAGGAAACCTTTGCACCAGTAGCTCACATGGAAACTGTAAGGATATTCTTAGCATTTTCTTGCTCGAAAGGATTCAAAATTTATCAAATGGACGTAAAATTAGCATTTATGAATGGGGAAATCAAGGAAGAAGTCTACATGGAGTAGCCAAAATGGTTTAATCTAGCAGAAGGAAAAGACTTTGTTCGTAAGTTGAAAAAGGCATTTTATGGGTTGAAACAAGCTCCCAGAGCTTGGTACGCAAGATTGGATCACTATCTACAACAACAAGGCTTCAAGAATGGGGTGGCAGGAAGTAATATCTACATGAAGATGGATAAGGATAAGTTACTAGTCACTCTTGTCTATGTTGATTATATAATTTTTTCTAGCAATAATGATGAGTTGAGCCATAAGTTTGCTCAAAATATGTCAAAAGAGTTTGAATGTCAATGATAGGAGAATTATCTTATTTCCTTGGACTATAAGTATCTCAAACCATAGCAGGGATGTTCATATCTCAAGAAAAATATCTTAAAGACATGCTTACAAAATATTGAATGGAAGACTGTGCACTCATGAGCACACCTATGACTATAGATTCAAATTACGCAAAGATGATGACTCTCCGTTGGTAGATGCAACTCATTACAGGTCAATAATTAGAGCCCTTCTATACTTAATTTTTACAAGTCCTGACATTATGCAAGCAGTGGGAATGGTGGGAACATTTCAATCAACTCCTAAAGAATCCCATTTGTTAGCTGTAAAAATAATTCTCAAATACTTGAAAGGAACTCCTGATTTTGGACTTTGGTACCCTAAGATCTTAAATCTTACTGTGACTACATACACCAATACTGATTGGTCTGGAAGTGTCGATGATCGAAAAAGTACCAGTGAAAATGCATTCTTCTTAGGAGATTGTCTAGTATCTTGGCTCAGCAAAAAAACAAACATCCATATCACTATCTACAGTTGAAGCCGAGTATATAGCTACTGCAGATTATTCTACTTAAATATTATGGATGAAGGAAGCTCTGAAGGATGTCAACTTAGATACCAATCAAGAAATCACCATTTATTGTGATAACAAAAGTGCTATCAGTCTCAGCAAAAATCCAATGATGCACCCAAAGACCAAACATATACCAATCAAGTATCATTTTCTCCATGAACAGGTGGCTGAACAAAACATCAAGTTAGAGTATATCAATACAAAGGAACAAATTGCTGATATCTTCACAAAGCCTCTTCCACGAGAAGCATTTGAACATCTTCGCTAAAAGATGGGGGTTATTTCTCTTGCATCACATTAAATAATCATATTCACAAGAGTAGGAGCGGCATGTCAGGGGGAGCAGCATGACAAAGGCAACAGTTTGATAGGGCGAGTACTTGGGCACCCCATTTGCCATTGATGTCAAATGGGGAGAGAATGGAGAAATATTTCGATCAATGACAAAGGGGGAGATTGTTGGTCAATAATTGTCATTGATAATATATATATATTGTTGAGCTCTCCTAGTAAATGTCACCATGAAGCTTTACATTTTCAAATGGCCTTATTCTCCATGAAGCCATTCTGTCCTACCTCCAATTTTGCATTAATTGATGACCAGTCACATTAAAAATGTTTTTCACTATCTTAGAGGTAACCTCTCAATATGAGACCTTCACCATCTTAAAGTGCATAATTTTTCCTTTCCAACGAGCTATTACTCAACTGGAAACTCCAAATAGTTTGGGAGAAATGAATTTTACAATTAAAGTTATAAATTTGTCCTAGAGCCACTCAAAGACCAAACATATACCAATCAAGTATCATTTTCTCTGTGAACAGGTGGTTGAACAAAACATCAAGTTAGAGTATATCAATACAAAGGAACAAATTGCATATATGTTCACAAAGCCTCTTCCACGAGAAGCATTTGAACATCTTCGCCAAAAGATGGGGGTTATTGCTCTTGCATCACATTAAATAATCATCTTCACAAGAGTAGGAGCGACATGTCAGGGGGAGCAACATGACAAAGGAAACAATTTGATAGGGAGAGTACTTGGGCACCCCATTCGCCATTGATTTCAAATGGGGAGAGAAAGGAGAAATATTTCCATTAATGACAAAGGGGGAGATTGTTGGTCAATAATTGTCATTGATGAAATATATATATTATTGAGCTCTCCTAGTAAATGTCACCATGAAGCTTTATATTTTCAAATGGCCTTATTATCCATGAAGCCATTTTGTCCTACCTCCAATTCTGCATTAATTGATGACCAGTCACATTAAAAATGTGTTTCACTATTTTAGAGGCATCATCTTAATATGAGACCTTCACCATCTTAAAGTGCATAATGTTTCCTTTCCAACGAGCTATTACTCAGCCCGAAACTCCAAACGGTTTGGGAGATATGAATTTTACAAGTTAAAGTTATAAATATGTCTTAGAGCTGACCTTACCTTGTCCTTCATGTCGGCCTGCCTATAGGGGACATGTCCCTTCATTTGGAAAACGAAAATCAGTATAAATATAGGATGCTTGACCTCATTTTTGAAGTAGAACTTGGACACACAATCACATAACAGGTGAAGGAGGTTCACATCTCGTGAACACTAATTATTAAGGGTTAAAAAGAGCATAGAAATATAAATTTTGGACTGGGCTATTCTTCTGCACCTCGGACCTCAAAAGAACTAAAATAAATAAGGTCCTACACCTAAATAGAAGCTCAGATTGAGGAGGCACCAGACTGTAGTTTTTCTTTTAATTTACTAAACAGTGGTGCAGATCCCTTACTGTGTGGCTTTTAATTCACTAAACAACGCCTCAGAGTCAGATACCTGAAGATTACGGTGGATTTGGCTCCTGTTTACCTTTGATCTCTATCTCGGTGATTGTGGCTTAACCTGGACACTTCTATGCAGTAGTTTGATGATAAACCTTCAAACATAATTGTGGATTCTTGACTGTGGTAAAAACACGGTGGGTTAGACTAAGAGACAAAAATTCGGACTATGGACCATCAAATTACTTCTGTGATAAAAGGACTTGGTTTCTAACTCAAATTTCTATATCTTGGGTTCCTTTCTAGACAATGGACAGTGGAACAGTGCCTTAGCTAGAAAGTGAACATAAACAATGAACAATGGACATAGAGAGTGGAATAATGCCATTGCTGGATAGCACATTAATGGAGTAAGTGAAATGAAGATTCCTCCACCTCAGTAAGCAGCCAAAAATGGCATAAGTAGTGATGGATTAAGTGAAGTAAATTAAGAGGACAAGTGAAGCTGATCTTGAATTTTGCAATCAATAAATAGAGTAACGTGATCTCATTTATGTCAGTCAAGTAAGTACATTTTGAATTTTCAATTAAAAGAAGAAAAGACAAACAAGATTGGTGTCCTTGGGGTAGGTGCCCCTAAACTCAAGGTTGGAGCCTTGGTGAAGATAGAGTCAAAGCCCTATAGGTTGAAGCCTCATCAAAACCAAGTTGGGGCTTGGGATTAATTATCATACATTGTATTTATTCTTTTATACTCAAGAACATTATTCTTATATGTTTCTTTGATTAAATTGTGAAGAATCTAACTGGTAATAATAACAATTGAAAGAAAATACTGATTCACCCCCCTCTCAGTATTTCCAACATGTAGGGTTAGGTTTAGGAAGAGATTGAGGGTAGGTGTCTATGTTTGATAGGAACATCATAAAGGGTGGTCACAAGATAGGGGTGAAAAAGTCTTTGGAATCAAGGTTGTATGGGAGATCGAATCCGTGTTAGCGGGTTTCACTTGGTCACCCCCTCCATTAAGACCCTCTGCTTCTTTTTTGGATTTAGGAACTAATTAAAGTAAGCAAATAATGGAAGAGTGGCTTGCTTGCTTGGGTGCGTGGACTAATGGATCTGATAGAATTACTTCAGGTAGAAGCAGGGGCAGAGTGTACGAGAATACACCACTGAGTTCAGAAAGATGGTGATAATATTCCTTGGGCTTAGCTAAGAGACCATGCTTATGGTTGAGAATATTGTCCTGGTTACTCCCTTGGGTCACTGAGATTGACTGAGAAACTAATGTGGTGGAGGAGTTTGGTCTTGAGGCTTAGAGTGATCCCTTAAGTCATTGTGTTTAACTGAGACACCAGTTGGTTTGGTCGGGGACACTGCTTTTGGGTTTTCTTCCTTAAGTCATTGTGTTTGACTGAGAGACCAAGTGGACTTGGCCGAGAAGATTGATCTTGTGTGCTCTCCTGGGTCATTTTCTTGATAGAGAAACCATTTTATACGATTGAAGATTTTGGCCTCATTGATTGATCCCATGGTCAATTGGGTTCTGACGTTGATGTCATTGGGTTTTGGCTTATGGGATGTATCTTTCCTTACGATGAGACTTGTACTTATAACTTTGTGATCTCTCCCTTTGGTCATCACTGAGATACTAATCGATTGGTTAGGGAGATTGATCTTGAGAGAGAGAATGAAAAGTACCTCCCTAGCTAAGAGGGAGTGTTGAAAATTGGTAACTTTGGTTAGTATTTTCATGGTCAAAATTGAAGAAGAAATTAATTATTTTGCAACTGTCCAAATCGGCCTCAAATGGACTAGTTAGCTCCACAACTTGAAGGGGTTTGACCCTAGCAAGGTCGAAACCCTCCTCTTGAATCACACATATATTGACATTCGTTGACCTCATTTGGGTATCACATCACACTCACTCATTTGACCAATCAAAGACATCTGTTCACACGTCTGAGGAGAATAAGAAGAAGGATTATCTTTGTGTTGACCATCCTATTTGAGTTTTGTTAACCAACATTGACTTGGTTTATTTTTTTGTTATTTGAATGAATTGTTGACTAAGTTTTGAAGGCCAAATTCTCCGTGGTCCGTTGACTATTTGCTGACCAAAGATCTACTTTTGTTTTGGGCCATTGACCTAGAGTTGACTGCAGGTCAACTTATGAAGTTTGACCAAAATCTTGACTGTGGAATTGCAGGCCGAATTTTGGCCCATTTGACCAATAGCCTCAAGCCAAAATTTGACCCTCTTGTGTAGACTTTGATTGTTAGTAGTGTTGAATTTTTCTCTCTCGTTTGACTAGTTCTGACTTGGAAATTATTGAGGTCAAAGGTGGGCATTTTGATTATAATTATTTTGATGTACATTTTGATGAATTCTCTCATAAGGAAAGATTACTGGGATTTCCCCCTTGTGGGCTTTTTCCCAAGAAATTTTGGTGTCCCTTGATCTATTGTTTTCTGATCTCTATTGCATTATTGAAGTTTATGGTTGAAAATTTCAAGTATAACTACTTAATGATTGAAATGCCCTAAAGAAGACAAAATGTATAATTGGAATTAGTTAGAAGTTTGAAAATTTGTTCAGTCTTGTTTGTTACTAGAAAATCAACATATCATTTGTTTATTATTTGCAAAATAGTTACTTAAACTATGTTAATTATTGGTTATTAAATATAAGCATGGTTTCCTGTATCTACTAACATGTTGCAATTATCTTGCGTATGATTTGTAAAACATATATGTGTGTGTGGAAGGGGGAAGACGACTTCATAGGGAAAGCCAAAACACTTGGTATCACTATAGGGTTTAGGCTCTAGGACCTATGGACCTTTAAACTACTGTTATAATGAAATGTGTTAAATTCATATTTGAAAACTAGCATAAAAATATAAATTTACTGAAAGGAAAGAACTTTTCTGCTTCTCCCAAATACCATAGAATCCCATATACCATTCTAACATATCTTATTATGCAGAAATAATGATGGCCATTAATATCAAATGACATTGGTTTCACTAAAATCAACACAATAACAACAATATAAAAGCACAGTGACCTCCATTTAGGTTGAACTTAATGCCTTAGTAGCAAAACAAAAAAAAAGAGTTGAATATGCACAAAGTTTTGGTGTTTGAAACACGTAATAAGCAGCCAAAAATATATGTACTAACATATTTGCTTTGCCACCATGATTTGAGATGGAAATAAAACTCTCGAACTCTAACTTGCTGTGATACCATTGTTATAAAAATATATAGATACATTGAATCTTGTGAAAGCCACCCAAGTAAAGGAGCATTAACCTCCACCATTGGACCATTAAAGGAAAATTCACACCTCAAACTTGTCTATAGAATCTTCAACAACCACCCCAACCTACGATTCATATTATGCAATATGACAATATTATATCAGTATCTTTCACACGCTGAAGAATCAATGCACACGCTGAAGAATCAATGCAGAAGCTAATGGGTATTTGTTTTTATCCCAATGATATTCCCTTGCGAGATCTCTTGGAGGCTCACCCAAGAAAGATTTACGGGACCTCTGGGGGGTTAGCCCTTATGGATAGTTCTCAAATTCATGAATTAGAACGACGTTTCAATCAATAAAAGTAACTGGTATAGCTTTTCCTTTTTGGGATTGGACAATAAATCAATGTATAAAATAGCCCTTGATATGAATAACTTGGTTTGTATCTATAGTGTTGAGCTAATAGTTAATATACAAGTTAAGCAATTTTGGGTTCATCACAAAACTTAATTAAAATTCAATTGTAATTCAAAATCTTTTTCGTAGTTTTTATATTATATCAATGTAGATCTATTTTAATAATGAATCTAACATAAATTTAGAGGGATCAAATTTCTACATTATATCAATATAAATCCATTTTAACAATGGATCTAACATGAGTTTAGAGGGATCAAATTTCTTTTAGAATACAAAACTTCAAAAAAAAAGAAAAAAAAAAACTTTCCATTTTAACAATGGATCTAACATGAGTCTAGAGGGATCAAATTTCTTTTAGAATACAAAACTTATAAAAAGAAAAAAGAAAAAAGAAACTTAAAACGCACTGTATAATTTTTCATTGTTTATATTGTATTTTTGAATACTATATAGAGTACATTGTGCACATTAAAATAGTTTTTTTTTGTTATTAATACATTTTAAAGTATAATCAATATTATTTAAATTAGATCTTCATATATTTTATTTGAATACAATGTTGAAATATTTTGGAAGGTATTAGCCTTCAACATCTTAGTCACACATTTTTTTACTTCTAATTAATTTACCTCTTTTCATTGTTTATATTGTATTTTTGAACGCTGTAGAGAAACAATTGTGCACATTAAAATGAGTTTTTTTTGTTATTAATAGGTTCTTTTGTACAATCAATATTAGTTAATATAGATTTTCAAATAATCCTATTGAAATATTTTTGAACAATATAAGATTTAAACATCTTATTCACATTTTTTTTTTACTTCTAATTACTTTACCTCTTTTTAAAGTTCTTATGAAATTATATTATCGTATATGGAAAACTAACTAAACACAACTTAACATATTTTATTTTGTTTTTTTATTATAACTCACATTACTATATTATTTATTTATTCTAATTTTAAGAATAGAAGAACTTAAACCATTTATAACCCATTTTATATTATTATTAAAACTACTTTGAAGTTTGTAAACCCATCCTTATTTTCATAAATTCAAAAGTTAACCAATGCATTCACAGGTTTCCAAGGTCAACACCAATAAAGCTATAATAATTCTGAGAAAATTAGTCTACAACAATGAAAATAAGTTTAATACAAAATTGTAAATATATTTTGCCACTGTAAGTTAATGTTGGATTACCTTAGTTGTAAGGTAACTATCATTATTTGATATGAACTATGTAATTCTTTTTGCGTGGGCTTATGGATTCAACTATTTAATTAATATCAAATCATGGAACATTGCGAGGCAGCTAAAGGACTGGGATCATGTGTTGTTATCGCTCTCGAAGCTTCAATTTGTGAGATGGAATGACCAGACGATATAGTTAATTGATCCAGGAAAATTATTGCTCTCGCGGATGTGTGAAAAATTTGGTGGATATGTTAAGTGGGGAGGTTTAGTATTCATAAATTTAGTCTTCTAATTCAAAACAAGATTTTGTATATAGTAAATTGAAAAAAAACTTATTAATTTTTCAGAGGGGAAATATCTTTTGAAGAAGTATTATAATACATTAGGATACATTATATCACATCGAAATACATCCGAACATATGATGTGTGATTGACAGCATCCCAGCAATCTGTACAAACGTTGCGAAAGCGTGAGTGTGGGTGGGGAGGGTAACAGTGCATTGTCTCAACCACTCGGGACAACAATATGATACGAAAAAAAACTTACTATATGTGTAAGAGTATGGTATAAAATAATCAGTTTTATTTTTATAGGTATTAATTTGTTTTTATAAAAAAATTATAATGTTTATACATAAGTTAATATTAGGAATTCAATTTTTATTATTATTTAAATTTATTTATTTATAAGATATTATGGTTGAATTGAGGCTTCTGTGATCCATTACATATATAGAAGATTTTTCGGGTGTATCACATTTAGAAAAACTTTTTGCGACGCGTTTCAAACCACCAGTGTGGTTTCATCGTGGAGGACAGTTGTCCTGATTATGAACCACACTAGGTTGGTTCTCGGCAATTTTTTTCTAAATGTGATTTTACCCAAGATCTTCTATATAGATATTGTGGGTTCTCTTAACTTACATTTCTGTTAGTAATATTTTATTGTTTTTTTAGTTTTATTTCCGTTTATTTAAATTTTTTTATTTTTATTATTTTTTTTTTTATTTTTTTATTCATGAATTATAATTTTTCATAATATTTTCATTTAATGTGACTTACTATTGTATTAATTTTTTTTTTTAATAAATTTAATTATAAACAATTATATTATTAATAAAATAAAACAACAAAATAGAGATATGTATGTTAATATAACAATATTAGTTAACATTTTTTTTTTTTTTAATTTTTTGGTGATGACATTTGATAATACAAATTTGATTAGTTGTTTTACTTTTGCGATAAAATCTTTGTCTTTGTTATTTTTTTGTTTAATTAAACAATATTTAAACTAAGTGACAGGGACTAGCTCTTATGTAGTTCTTGCTTATAATACAAAAACTAAAAATATTTGGTTTATAATACAAGCTAGTAATTGAATATGTATGACGAGTATTAACAAACCTTGGCAATGGTAGTATCGGATTTCAACGTACATAATATATGAATAATTACAAATCTGTCATGGATTCCTACCTGTCGGGAACATTACATCTTTTAAACAATTTCTTTATTTATTTAATCTCGAATTATTATCAATTTACCAAATAGAAGCTCACCAACTTTTTATATCTTCCTAGAGTTGTTACCATTAACCTTAGATGGGATGATATTCACAACGTTAATCAAACTATTCTAATGCCATAAATTTGAAATACAATACTGTGCTCGCCAGATGAGCCAGATGATTTCTTAGATTTGTTGTCTGGATACAAAAGAGATGCTCAGGTCAATGCAACAATGCTCGTTATAATTAAATAAATTCTCTATAACTTCTTGGAATATTCAATGTAAAACTTTAGGAGCCTCCAATTTAATTATAAATGGTTCATTATATTTCTCAACTCTTTTTTTAAGAGAAAATAATGATTATGTATTATATTAATAAGACAGATAATACATTTGGCATAGTTTTTGAGTCTCTATCTACATCATCAACAAAAAGAAAACACAATAAAACAAGTTTTTTATCTCTTTCTATCTTTACAATATCCATATTTTTTGTTGTTAAAATTTTTGTAATCTAAGATCTATCCTCCATAGTCCATAACTCAAAAAAAGTAAAAAAAGAAAACGTCTTGTTTACAATAACTTTTGTTCCATGCATTCCAGGTTATACCCAACATACTGTCTCCTATCTCTTTGAAAAGTTAATGTTGCCCGCTTTTGTCTTGACACCTTGCTAGAATACAGAGAATAAAAAGTTACCCGATGCCTTGTCAATTCCTCTTTTGGATAATAAATTAGTTGTCCAGTTCTGCTCCCTATATATGTGATCAAAATTGGTGTGGTGGAAAGTACATACAAGTGTCCTGATGAGCTTCATCCAATCGTTTAATATAGGAGGATTGAAGTGGTTATGGTCTTTGACCTAGTCACTGATTCCTTTAGCGTCCCCATAGATTTGTATGCTCTCCAATCCCAACCATTTTGCTGCGATCAACACTCCTGGATGTGATGAACACTCCCCATAGTGCAACAATCTTTGCCTTTCTATTTGTGCCTTGGTCCCCTTCCCACCAAAAGTGATAGCAGTTACCCGACTCTATGACAATGTATGCTCCGCAACGACAATTTCTCCTACAACTTGTACCATCAAAGAAACCCACAAGAGATTTATGTCAAATGTATTTTCTTATGATAATTTTGTGCTTGCTTCCAATTTTGGTAGATCCGAACTCCTTGAAGTATGCAGTTGTTTTAATGACATCCTCCCTTACTGCCAAATATTTATTCTAAAAAATAAGTGCATTCCTACTACACCATATGGCCCAAATGAGATACAATGGGAGAAATCTATATCTTCCATCAGTTTTGAGCCTTAAACAACTCCTTAATGATGGAAATTGATGTAGTTGAACGATACCAAAAGTGTCCAATACCCCCTCCCAAACTGCCTTCGCATAAGGGCAATTTAATAATAAATTAACATTATCTTCATTACAACTCATGCATAGGAGACAAATCCCCGAGCCTGTGTGCCCTCTATTCTGTAAGTTATTCCAAGTTAATAATTTGTCAATGATAGCCAATCAACAAAAACATTTACTCTTGTTGGGAATGTTCCCTTTCCATATTTTTGAATCCGTGTAGGAACCTGGTTCCGCTTCTCCACCCTTGGAATTCCATTGTATATTTATTTTATCAATGGGTGCCCCTTTTTTAGGCAACTCCCTCATGTCATATGGTCCTTCTGGTCATTAAGTGAGATACTTGCATTTCTCAAATTAGCAATATATACATCCCATTCACAAACATCTCCCTTGGCAACTGAATATCCCGAACACCAATCCATGATTGTCAGTCAATACATAGATCATCATGTAAGAAAATTTGTTTAACAAATATTATCTCTTTTTTATGCAGGTATTGAAGGATTCTATAAGATAATGAATGGTTTCCCATCATATCTTTAATAACTTCCAAACCAATCTTGATTTTAGACCTATTGCCAACCTCCCAATGCACAAATCCCATCAGCCACTGTATGTTTTTCATCATGCTTTTCCAAATGCATGATGAAATTGTCTTCCTCTTTGCCCCTCTAGAAATCCAAGTAGTGAAAGATTGCCCATACATGTACCTAAGTTTAATGACCATTGACCATATACTAGTACCCATAGTTGACTTCTCAACTAATTACATTAATTAGCAAAATTAAGTAATATTCCAGACCATGCTTTGTCTCATAATCGACAGGTAAGAAACATTAAAAGAATGGGCAACTAATTTAATGTTTGAAGTTTACACGAATAATAGACATAATTATCATGATTTAAGATCTTCTTATACAATCTTTGGACATAATTATTATGATTTAAAATCTCTCATATATAAAGAAAATTATATATATATATATATATATATAATGTTAAAGTAGAAAAGCTATATAAATTAAATGGTTAAAATGTGATAAACATCAATCCAATAAATATTTAAATATATTTATCATTCCCACTATAATTTATATAATTAGAAAGCTTCTTATTTGATGCCATGTTTTGAACTTGAGGGCTTCCTTAGTGGAAGCCCCTGGTCAAATAGCTTCAAGGTAAAGTAAATTACACAACCCACTTAATAAATTATTTAAATAAACTTTATACTTTCTGAGCAAGACATTCTAGTGGAATGAAATTCGAGCCAGACATTCTAATGGAATGAAGAATTTAAGTAGTATTACAATTGGTGATTTCAATTCTGCTCTATCGTTGTTGATCTCTTAGTATTTATGTATTTTTTTTTAAAGTATTTTCATTTTCGTTTACCTTTTTTATTTTTCAAATACAAGAATAGTGCTTGTGTGTGACAAAATTAGAGAGAAATTTAACACTAATTCTTTGAATATAATAACAATGAAAATGATCAAACATTGCTTTTCAATAAAATCAAAAGAAAACATACATATTGATGTTCCCTTCATGATAATATGAACTATATTCTCCATATTTTTATGTATATCAACAAGTGTTCATTATGTATGGGTATAAACAAATGTTGTAAATATCATTTCAAGGATATAGAGTTGAGAGTTCGGAAATAAACTTTTTGGAAATATATTAGAAAATATGGACAAACATACATTCTACCTTAACAAATGAAAAAAAATGACATTTATGAATATCATCAATTTTGAGATCGATTAGAGGTATATGCACCACTAGTATGAACACACAATTAAAAATAAAATTATCCTATGAACACACAATTAAAAATAAAAAATTATCCTGATATATTATTGTTACTATTGCATTTTCAAGTCCTATTAGATATAGAACCTTGTATTCATTTTAGATGTGGTGATGGAAGTTATTGGTTATATATATATTTATTTTTCTCTTGTTGTATAACTTGTTTGGTTGTTTTATATAATTAGTAGTAGTTAATATTTTGATCTTAAATTATGTATTTATATATTGTGTACAATCATTTCAATTATATTACATTAACCCTTTGTTTTATCATTTCAATTATATTACATTAACCCTTTGTTTTCTAATTTTTGTTTTGATTATAGCATTAATTAGGTTGTCCCTAATTTTGTTTACTCAAAGGAATATTTTTTTGATTGAAATCTTGTCATTATGATCAAGCTTGAGTAAGCTTGAGTTGATGCAAGGGTCCTTAGGCTCTAAGCTTGGTTGCATGTAGTGTTTATCAACAATAAAATCCATTATCATTGACATAATTTATCATTTTGCAGAATTTAATAATAATAATGTCATTTTGGGTTTCTTGCCAATAGGTTAGGGGCCCAATTATAGCCTGAACCAAAGGCAATGTTCGCATTACCTCTTCTATTAAGGAGCATAACATCACCAAAATAAGAAATAATTTGTTTCTAAAGTTCACGATGCGATAATCCATTTGAATCTATCTACGAATCTCTTGTTAATGTTTTTGTGATTAAATATAATGAATCATACTCTAACATACCACAACATACATGACTTGGCTACTTCAAAAAAAAAATCAAATAGCGTAATCTAAAAATATTATTAGGGCTTGAGTAAGGGACTCTTGGAAGCCATACACTTGACATATTAAGGACATCTATGACATGTCAAAGTCTTTTTTTTCATTTCCACCTTAAGGGACATCAATAATTGCATGGGGATTTTATATAGAGGCCCCTCAATCTATAGAAACTTAATTGTGTTTTCATGTTCGAGGGAGGATTTTCCCACTTAAAAAAATACTAAACTCCATTGCCCGATTTGCAAGGTGGCCTCCTTGTCCAATTATATATTTTCTTAGAATGCCTAACACAATTCTTAGGTAAAGTTGTTTGTTAAATTTTTGGATTACCTAACAAAATTTGAGTGAATGAAAATATTTTGTATTTAGAAAAATTCATCGAAGGATCTTAAATAGTTCGAGAGGAAGTCCACCACCAACTCATCCACTACATTAGCATTCTTCACACTTATCCGTTGCTTCCAAGTCTTGATATTCATATCAAGGACTTTCCATTATTGATCAAGAGCCCTTCGTTTACTATTGAACTACAAGCCTCTGGGGATTAATGAAGCCTAAGATATGACAAAGCCATTGAGTGATAAGGAAGTCATCCTCCCTTAATAAAGACGCAGTAGGGAATTAAAGCATAATATGGCATGAGATCATGTCTAGTTCCATATGATTGAAAAAATGTAGAGACTTTGTGTGAGTTTAGAACTAATGTTTCCCTCTTGCATTGTGGACACATGCCAAGATATTTGGTGACACAAATACTTACTAAAAATTTCAAAAACTTGTTCATCTATGCTAAAGATAAAGCGAGAACTTACACTTGTGCTTATATCGATTTTCTATAACTTAGTATGCAGTAGTTCACATTGCATCTAGTTTGCAGTGTAGGTATCTCTATTGAATATGCTCAGTGGTGAATCACTTATCTTGCATGGGAAATTGTCTAGTATTTACAACAAAATAAACTACAATAGCCTTATTGCATGTAAGCTTGAATTTCCTTTCAAGAATTTGGTTTTATTATGTTGGTGAAAATTTATTTATGGATTATATGTGTTAAGGGATCTAAATACATTGAGTATTGCTCAACCATAGGAAAATTATAGGGTGATAGTAACTCCACATAAGATTTTAGGTGAAGCCCTGGGTATGGTAGTAAGTCCAATTCAAAAGTGGTCTTGCTAACATGCCTTGTGATTGTATTTGCACCAAATGGAGTGGGTGTGACTTAAAGTACAAATATTTGAGCCTCTACTTTTTTATATGCAATGAAACTTAGAAGCGAAGTAAGAGAAGAAACAAAAAACACACACTCAAAATGTTCATCAAAGTTCAAGATTTTTGCTTTTGTATTAAGAATGTAATGTGCTTAGTATACATATTTTTCACTTATTCAATGAACTTACCATCTTTATCTATTTCCTTATACAAAATGAAATAAATTCTCATATTCATAAGCACAATATGGCCTACATTAATCTGCATTGAGGATCAGAACTCATCAAGAAATTTGAATGGCTTATGCTTTGTATAGTTGATCCAGGTCTTGGTGTGACAAAGGACCCTTCCAAGACCTTTTAATTTCGTGATGTGTTAAATTGAATTTTTAAAAGAACATTAATGAATACATTTGCATGCTGTAAATAAGAGGAACATGTCAATCATCAACAACATAAAAAAACATAAGCCGTTGATAACGAAGTTCGTCTAGGAAGGATTACGTCTCTGGGCCCCGGTGTCAAGATGGTGTAGGCCGCTGCATTACGTGCTATCAATAATGATGATGTACATAAGAGATGATGTCGCTATCATACCAAGAAAATTCCCTCACGCAAGAGTGGCGACAAGATATGTTCTGCTACAGGAACTCTCAGTCAAAAAGACTCCTATCAGTATGACACAAACTCATGCATGATGAGCATCCCGCCAACATGGCATAAAAGGGATCTCAATGCAAACATACATGATGACATCATGAGTATCCCATCAACATACAACAAAGGGATCTCAAAACATAACATGACGAATCATGACAACAAGTACATCACACATATGATTCTGCATCACATCAAGCAGGAATCATGAAAACCAGTAAGAAACAAGATCCCTCATCAAACATCAAACATGGATCTATGCAACACATAGGCATAGCAAAAGAAGTACATGAACACAATGCATATACCTCACATCCAAGGGCCATCTGAAGAAGCGGATGTCAAACTATTGAAGCTGTTTGTGCCATCAATCTCACGGCATCAATCGCATGGAAATGGCTGCTCGCACATGAATGTTGCACCTACATTCCACTTAGAAACGTGGATAAAGAATAGAATGAGCAAATGAAAAATATGAACACACCATTAGATTTGTGGCATCGAATAGTGCAAAATCGACTGTCAAATTTCCAAATTCTGAAAAATTGAGAATCTGGGGCTCAAGGAATCTTTTAGATTCCCCCTAGATTCCTCAAAGATTCTGCTCCATGGGTGGAATGGAAATCTGCAAATCGAAAGGTGAATCTGACCTCACCATTGCGATCCTTGTGGAAAACCATGAAAAATGACTGTAAACTTGAATATGTTCTGACAAAAATAATTTTTACCTCCCCGGAGAATCTTTGGGCATAAAAGAATATTCTGCCTCCTCTATCTTGAAATCCGTGCCCGCTCTTGGTTCCTCCATCTCCTGGGCGCGCTGGTGAAATGAAGTTTTATATCAACTTATGGGCAGATATTCCCATGTGGGTTGGTTGGCACAGGTTAAGATCTCCGAATTTGGTGGAGGAGGTCGGGTGGTCAAACCCTACCTCCCCCATGTTTAAACTCTTTTTTTTTTTAAACCGCAATCACATAGTTGGGCGGGGGGGGGGGGGTGGCGGGTCCACATTGGGCGGCCCGTCCCATAACTCCCGTATCTCTGTTGTATCAATGACGCATTAATATTTTTGTTTGTTGGGCCGTTGGTATTATTCATGGGGCCACTCAGTGGGGGCCACCGCATGTGGGCTGGGCAGGTTCAATCCCCGTTGGCCCTGCATTCATTGTACATGGCATATTGTCGTTGTTTGGGGGTGTGGGCCGGGTCCACCGGAGGTGGCCCATGCCCACTCCATATTATGTTGAATATGGTTTGGTTGGAAGGTGGAGGGCTCGACGGGGTAATCGCTGCCGAGCCATTAAAATATATATTTTTTGGTTAATGATTTGTTTGGGTGTGATGGCGGTGGCGGGGGTCATGGCCCACCACCATATATATATATATATATTATAATATATATATATTTTATCTTTATATTATTTTATTTTGTTATTGTTTTTATTTTATATTTATATTTATTTATATATATAGGTATATATATAATATTTAAATTTTTTTTTTATTTATTTTATATTATTATATTTTTAAATAATAGCCATTTTAAAAAATATGAAAAAGGATAAAAGGAGGCAAATTAGCTAGGCCACAAATTCACCTGGAATCTAGCCCAGGTTGGCCAGAATTCGGTGGCCGGGTTCTGTCCAAATTGTGGCCTCCTTAAGCCTGCCTAGTTAGTAAAAGTCAACTGAACTTTGACTGCTTCTAACTTTCACATACAGACTCAGTTTGACGAACCGTTTACATCACCGCGATCAGGACGATGAGATCTATGCTTTGGTCTTGGTCCGAAATCATTTTGATCACTTTGATTTTTGAGCTTTCATGAGCCCTCTTTGTCCTGTGTGTGTCTCTAAAGCCACCTGGATCAATCCTCCCCACTGAGGATCTTTTGGTCCTCCAAAAGCATGAAAAATAACTGCAATTTCTCTGTACCTTGTCTGCACCACAAGCGTCCTGAAAGGTCTCGCTTCCATATCCTTCACCTTTATTCTTCGGAGCCTTAAGAGATGATCCGACACCTGCAATTTGTAGTATATTGTTTTGCAAATTACATGATTGTCTTAACTGACCAACTAATGACCCAAGCGTCCCATACTTGCCACGAGTTTATAACACATACTCGGTGGTCAAGTTTACAACAACATGGACACAATACTCCAGCGATGAAAACAAGGCCAACATATCATTGTTGCTTCAACAAGTGATGAAAAACACATCATCACCGCAACACATGATTTACAAAGATAAGGCCAAACACTGTTTTTTACTTTTGACAATGATGGAAACACGACATCACTTTCATAGTTTATCATGCAACTCAAAATAAGACCAATCATCATTGCTGCTAAACAAGTGATGGAAACACATCGTCACTTTTACATTGTAAAATGCAACAAATGATTTACAAAAGCATGACCATGACAAGCTAACGTATTTAGAAACCATTTTTCACTTATCAATGTGAATGGGTCGCCTCCTTGTGGCGATTTTGCTTGTCAAACAATTGCTTCACCTGGTTCAAGCACCGACGCTTTGTCTTTAAGGCGCTGCTTTAGATGGAGCCTCCAACAAGTGGCTCTTTGATGGCCACTTCTGTCACAATGACTGCAATAGGTTTTGTTCCTCCAGATTTGCTTAACTTGTTTCTTTACCTACTGTTGTGAGGGTCCTTCATGCCTAATCCTTTTGTGTGCTGCCATTCTTTTCCAACACTTAGAAAATGTATGGTTATGTAATCCACAAAAGGTACATGTTTTTTGAAGCCATATTTTACGTTCATCATTACCAACATGATTATAATCGACATGAACATTTGAATGTCGAGAGTGGTTATACCTTTCCTTGGCGTCTCTGGTGTAAGTATGGCGATGAGAGCTTACCTTAGCTCTTTCCCTGCCATGGGCAGTGCCATCGGATGATGGGGATGTGTTCCCATCATTCTCTTTCCTTGATGATTCCGACGATGTCTTGGAAGAATTTGACACCTTCGAACATTCTCCTTTGGTGTATCTCGAGCTTGCAAATTGAGGTCTCTGCAAAACCTCCAATGGTTGAGTTATGCCTTGGTTATTGACACCAAGTTCTTTTTCATCCTCGTTCCTCGTCCTTGTAAGGAGCCTCATGTTTGTCCCTGTAATTGGGATCTCCAAATCTCCAACAAAAACCATACTATGTGATGACGAAACTGAAAGTAAATCAACATCTCTTACCTTCTTTGTCAATTTGAAAAGAACTGATGGGGTCTTCTCATCATCTGTTGTTGGTGGTTCGCTAACTATCGTGGCGCATTCCCCAACTTCCTTTATGACATACCCAAGTCCTTTTCGACATGGTAGTTCATCTACTTTGATGGGGTTGACAATGCCTTAGCCATTAACGCCCAAGCCTTTTCCTTCATACCCCATTTTCTTCAACAATTTGGAGCCAATTCCTATGTTACAATTTTAAAAAACAACGAAATTATCATCAAGAAAAATACATGAAGATGGAGAACTAATTTTTACCTCACATGGGTCATGCTGCAACTTTTCCAAGGCCTCGTCCTTTGCTTGCAGCTGTCGTAGAAAAATTTGTTTTTCCTCCTTCTCTTCATGTAGAAGCATATTCAATTCAACGTTATCTGTTTGAATACTTCGGTTGTTTTGCTTTAGTTCTTCCAGGGCCTCTTCCGTGGCTTGCAACTGAAGTTGCAACCACTCCTTTTCCTCTATCTCTTTCTGTAGAGTTTCATACGTTATTTCCACCCTTTTGGAAATTTTGAGCATGGTCTCGTACATCTCTTTCTCATCCTTTGTCTCTACACGTTCCATTGTTCATGCTTGCAATTCACATCAATGCAAAGACTGCTCTGATACCACTTGATCTAGGTCCAGGTGTGAAAAAGGACTCTTCCAAGACCTTTTACTTTCGTGATGTGTTAAATTGCATTTTTAAAAGAACATTAATGAATACATTTGCATGCTGTAAAGAAGAGGAACATGTCAATCATCAACAACATAAAAAAACATAAGATGTTGATAATGGAGTTCGTCCAGGAGGGACTACATCTCTGGGCCCTGGTGTCAAGATCATGAAGGCATTGCATTAAGTGCTATTAATAGTGATGATGTACACAAGAGATGATGTCGCTATCATACCAGGAAAATTCCCTCACACAGGAGTGGCGCCAAGAAATGTTTTGCTATAGGAACTCTCAATCGAAAAGACTCCTATCAGTATGACACAAGCTCATGCATGATGAGCATCCCATCAACATGGCATAAAAGGGATCTCAATGCAAACATACATGACAACATCATGAGTATCCCATCAACATACAACAAAGGGATCTCAAAACATCACATGATGAATCATGACAACAAGTACATCACACATATGATTCCACATCACATCAAGCAGGAATCATGAAAACAAGTAAGAAACAAGATCCCTCATCAAACATCAAATAGGGATCTGTGTAGCACAATGCATAGCAAAAGAAGTACATGAACACACTGCATATACCTCATGTCCAAGGGCCATCTGAAGAAGTGGATGTCAAACTGTTGAAGTTGTTCATGCCATCAATCTCACGACATCAATCGCATGGAAATGGCTACCCGCACATGAATGTTGACACCTGAATTCCACTTAGAAAAGTGGCTGAAGAATAGAATGAGAAAATGAAAAATCTAAACGCACCATCAAATTTATGGCGTTGAATAGTGCAAAATCAACTGTCAAATTTCTGAATTATGAGAAATTGAGAATTTGGGGCTCAAGGAATCTTTTAGATTCCCCCTGGATTCCTCAAATATTCTGCTCCATGGGTGGACTGGAAATCTGCAACTCAAAAGGCGAATCCTACCTCACCATTGCGATCCCTGCGGAAAACCATGAAAAAGAACTGTAAACTTGACTATATTCTGACAAAAATAATTTTTACCTCCTCGGAGAATCTTTGGGCATCAAAGAATATTCTGCCTCCTCTGTCTTGAAGTCCGTGCCCGCTCCTGGTTCCTCCATATCCTAGGTACATTGGTGAAATGAAGGTTTATATCAACTTTTGGATGAATATTCCCATGTGGGTTGGTTGGCACATTGGTTAAGATCTCCGAATTTGGTGGAGGAGGTCGGGTGGCCAAACCTCGCCTTGCCCATGTTTAAACTCTTTTTTGTTTTTTGTTTTTTAAACCAAAATCATATAGTTTGGAGGGGGGGTTGGGTCCACATTGGGCGGCTCGCCCCATAACTCTCGTATGTCTGTTGTATCAATGGCACATTAATATTTTTGTTTGTTTGGTCGTTGGTATTAATCATGGGGTCGCGCTGTGGGGGCCGGCCCATGTGGGTCGGGTGGGTTCAATCGCCGTCGGCCCCGCATTCATTGTACATGGCATATGGTCGTTGTTTGGGGCTGTGGGCCGGGTCCACCGGAGGTGGCCCATGTCCACCCCATATTATGTTTAATATGGTTTGGTTGGAAGGTGGAGTGCTCGGCAGGGTAATGGCTGCCAAGCCATTAAAATATTTTTTTGTTTGTTATGATTTTGTTTGGGTGCGACGATGGTGTCGGGGGTCATGGCCCGCCACCATATATATAAATACTATATACTTAAATTTTGTTTTTAATTTTATTTATTTTATTTTTGTTTTTTATTTAAAAAAATAATAGGCATTTTTAAAAATTTGAAACAAGACTGAAGGAGGCAATTAACTAAGCCATAAATTCACCCGGAATTTGGCCTGGGTTGGCTAGAATCTGTTGAGGGATTTTATCCCCTAAGGCTCTTGAACCCTAGCAGACTGAAAGTTGTCTAAATCAAGAAACATGCACACGCACAACCATTATGCTAGAAAAAGCTATTTCTAAGGTGAGAAGGACGTACCTCAGGTCCTACGTTCGGGTAGTTCCTCAAGGGTCCAAACCCTTCTTCACGTCCCTTTCACTCCTTTGCCCTGCAAAACCAACAATTCCAAAGAATGCAGCAATATATGGAAAAAGATTTACATGAAAATCATCTTTATGTTATACAAGAAAGGAGTTAGTTATAAACCTTTAAACATCCATTCATACATGAAATTCAAACATGAACATCATTAACATAAAGAAAGAAGCATGTCGGGAACAAGACGTGTTTCTTTATTAGACAAATAGAATAGTACAGAAAAAGAGCAATATCCCCTGAGCATCTTCTGCAGGCTCAAAGGTCAGCCTCCTTCTGGATCCGTCCCGCCTCAAGCCTCTAGTACATCACCTTCCAATACTCACTCCAAGATGTCATAACTAAGGGATGAACATCAAATCACAAGGAAACAAGGGTTTCCTGTACAAATGGGGGAAGTGCAGAAGGCACCAGGGTCTTCAGACCTGATCAGGGGGAAATCTCAGTATAATAACCTTTCTCTCTCTCTCTCCTCCCTAGGCCTTCCTTTTGGTGTCTTTTTATACCAATTCCAAAGTAGTTTTTAGTTAGGAATTGGTTGGGGACAGTTGAGGCCACGGGCACTAACAGGTGATCAGCAGGTAAAACCCGCGATTTCCGCCCGAAAATAAGGAGTTTTATATTTTTTTAAGTGTTTTAATACATATACGCGGGTTGGGTATGTATGAACCCGCGTATACACGCGTTTAACTCAGGGCAATGTCGCGTACAGGGAATAAAACACTGTTTTTTAGATTTTTGACCAGGTCTGGAAGGAAGGGTTGCCATAGGCCATGAGTGCAGCATCACAAACCATAATAGTGAGATTTGGAGCTATAACAGATGCCCCCTAATATACGAGGTCAGAAGGGGTACATGATGGCCGAAATATATTAAGCAAGTACATGGAAAGGAAACCTGCCAAAAGCTGAGGAGTACTTCACCGGAAGTCAGCCTGCTAAGCCACAAAAGAAGATTAGAAAGAAACACCGTCTGAGGCGAGCATACCCATGCTCAGAGAAAGCAAAGCATGTCCGCGTATCAAGTACAAGCGGATCCACTAAGTATACAAGTATAAATGACTGGAAAATACATAATGGATCATTTGATCATGATCGAACAAGTACATGTCTGAATATCACATATAAACTGTCAATGGTGCTGGAAAATACAACGGATCACTGATATCAAAGACTGATCCCAAAAGGTACCAACTGAACATGATGGAAAAGGATGGTATTGCACCGCAAACTCAGGCGTCAACATATAGAATGTCGCCATGAATGACTGCAACATATAAAGTGGAATGGTATCAACTAGCAGCAACAGGAGCAACTGTCAAGTGAACCAATGAATGCTGATACAACCTGCGGTCTTCACTGACCGCCGTGGTACATTTCTACACCATGGGAATAAATGATCTGAAGTCAACCATGTGAGAAATCGTTTGATTGTAGGTCATTGATGTATACCGTTAACAAGCGTGAGACTACTCACCGATAATGATAATGAGCGTCAAGGTACCCAGTACAAACTAACAAGTGCGAATAAATGAGTTGGAGTCGAACACCTGTAAGAATCTATCGATCAGGAGACAATGGTGGTTTCCCGCTGTCGATAGCGAAGGATCTGCCACTAATGACTGCAAACCCCAAGGTACTGGCAAATGGACTCTAGATCTTTGCCCCAGAGCAATGAGTCAGAGTTGATAGGGAAAGATCTGCTAGAAGAAAGGCATTAAGGCATCCTTCATCAATCTAGCGCGAGTGTAACCCGTAGGCCAATAATGTCGAAGGAATCGGATGAAAAAAGATGTAGTAACCGAACCGAAGTATGTTTCCGGCGTACACAAGATGTAGCTAGCGCACGGCAGAAACCCTCTGAACCAACCAATAATGAAAGCTGACACAGAGGCGAGGTATCCACCAATAGGGTCAAATGGAACCAAGGTACTGCACGAATCCTAATGTGTGATAATGTAAGCTGACTTCGAACACAAGGGAAACCACTCAGTCAAAGACCCATAATACTGATCGATGCTGAGCACAAGGTAACCTATCAATAATGAAAATAGGGCCAGGGTGCAGCTCTAGGCCTGTCCTCAGAGCAAG
>APFE031340280.1:292377-312717 GCA_000404065.3 Pinus taeda
TCACTCCAAGATGTCATAACTAAGGGATGAACATCAAATCATAAGGAAACAAGGGTTTCCTGTACAAATGGGGGAAGTGCAGAAGGCACAAGGGTCTTCAGACCTGATCAGGGGGAAATCTTAGTATAATAACCTTTCTCTATATTCTCTCCTCCCTTAGCCTTCTCTTTGGTGTCTTTTTATACCAATTCCAAAGTAGTTTTTTAGTTAGGAATTGGTTGGGAATAGTTGAGGCCACGGGCACTAATAGGTGATTAGCAGGTAAAACCCGCGATCTCTACCCGAAAATAAGGAGTTTTATATTTTTTTAAGTGTTTTAATACATATATGTGGGTTGGGTATATATGAACCCGCGTATACACGTGTTTAACTCAGGGCAATGTCACATACAGGGAATAAAACATTGTTTTTTATATTTTGGACTAGGTCTGGAAGGAGGGGTTGACCTAGGCCATGAGTGCAGCATCACAAACCATAATAGTGAGATTTGGAGCTATAACAAATTCCTGTGGCCTGGTTCTGTCCAAATTGTGGCCTCCTTAAGCCTGCCCAGTCAGCGAAAGTCAATCGATCTTTGACTGCTTCTAACTTTCACATACGAACTCGGTTTGACGGACCTTTCACATTACCGTGATCAAGACGACGAGATCTACGCTTTGGTCCTGGTCAAAAATGATTCTGATCACTTTGATTTTCAAGCTTTCATGAGTCGTCTTTGTCCTATGTGTGTCTCTAGAGCCACTTGGATCAATAGAAGTGTTGATCTATAATACAATGGTGCTATATAAATGCCAAGTAATATCCCAAGAGTGTGGATTTTTATGGTTATGCATGTGTAGGAGGTGTATGCTACATGCAAAAAAATGTTTTTTTTTTTGTTTTTTTTTTTTTTTTTTTTTTTTTTTTTTTTTTTTTTTTTCACAATATCAAGTTTATCATAGGACATAAAATGGCCATCTTGAGAACTTGTCCACCACAACAACGACATTATTATATTTATGCCAAGTAGTAGGTAGGACTATGATAAAATACATGGAGATGAATTTCTAGGATCTATGCAAGAATGGAAAAATTGAATAAAGTCTTTATTTCTTATTGCTTGACATGGTTATGGTGCATAAGCATGTGTGAATATAATTATACATATCTAAGTGGAGCTTTGACCATTATAATTAATTATATAGAGCCATCAAGTCTTCTTAACATCAAAGTATTTAATTGAATTTAAGAAATATAATTCTCAAACGATATTATGCAATTGTTCTTCTCTTGGGTAGCCACAAATGTCTCATGTAATGTAACAAGTTATCATGTAAATAGGAATCTATAACGAGTTTACCCAAGTGAAAGTTGTGATAGGTCTATGAAAAATGTGCATCAATTGCATATAATTATTGTCGAATTTGGTGTCATGGTCATGCTTCTAACACTATGAGCATAGCGCTAACTAGTGGTGTAGTTATAGTCCCAATTTTGCCACTTGGGAGGGCACTGAGGAGACCTGCCATTGTTTTCCTTTCTTATAATAAGACTTTAGGATGAAGTATATTGTTAAGAGATGGTGTATGTAGTGCCTCACTCTGGTTGGATGACCCTAACGTTAAAGTTTCCTAGATATATCCTTTGGAATCAACATTATTCTTTGACGACCTTAGGTTAATGATTCAGTTAATGAATTTTACTATTAGTGGAGGTGATAATAATTGTGATATCCCAGTTTGACGTCAAGAAGATAATGGATGTGAAGGAACTGTTTGATGACTAGGTCTAATCGTGTGATGGTTTCATTATGTTGTCTTGTTTACATTAGCTTCTTACTTATAATTAGTGATGATTATGTCATGGTGATGATTAAGCATATGCGATTATATTAGTGACTAACATTATGAACAAATATCATTTATGGTTATTAAGTGTGGCATAACACTACTCAGAATTTATTGTTATTCTAATGGCATGTTAGTGATCACAGATACATGTTAGTTTCTTGGTAGAACGACTCACACATGGGCGATGGGGCTATACAAATAAATGAAATTTCATGGGAGGGGTGGTACAACTTCCCTTATTTCACTCTTTAGCAATTTCAATGTGACTTGGGCTGGAAGGTGTTGGGATACCTTTGCCTTTAAGATCTAATACTGTGGGGGCAGTCTCTGGATTGGGTCGCTCATGAGGATTTACTAGGGGGTGCACATCAAGGAAGATTCCTTGATCCTTAGTAGCATTAGTCTCGATATAGAGGGTGACATGAGAGACAATAGTGATCTCCATTGTCACACCTAACTTTCCCCTCATAGTAACCAGATTCCTGAAGGGAAAGTGATATGGCACCCTTGAAACTTCAAGGGAAATTCTTGACGGGAATGAACGACTTGACACCCATGGAATTAAGGAGAAACAAATTGGCGTGGCACCCTTGGAACTTCAAGGGAAGTTCTTGTAGGACACGATTGACTTGGCACCCTTGGAATCAAGAAGAAACTGTTGAAATACAATTAAGATTTGACAATCATACTAATTCACATAATGTAGTAAGTGAGGTTTTAGAACCAAGTTAATTAAATCAAGAGTAAAACTTGGGGTAAAGGGAGAATAGAAAGAAATAAAAGGATTGGGCCAATTGAATAACTCTACCCTTCCCATTTTTGGAAAATATTAGGTAGATAAAGTGCATATAAAGTAATTCCAAAGTATGTAAGTGTTTTAATAAGAAAAAACGGGAAAGGGATATCGAGTTAATTAAAAAAAATAATCCTAGTATATTTTATCCTAATTAAGAAAAAAGGGTGGTGAATGAAAATAAAGAATAATAATTTAAATTAGAGAAATTTATTTCTATGAGAGAACCTCCATGTGGAAATATCCAACACAAGGATCTCCATCTAAGAGTCAATTTGAGATAAACTAGGGTGTAGTTGGGGAACCAAATCTGAGACCTGCTAGTTGAATTCAATAATGAACACAAAATGAGGATTATAAAAGGGGGATCAAGAGACAACTTTTGATTTCTGGTAGCATCGAATGTGCTGTAAGTCTCAAATTTTGCAAGGAGTCTTAGGCACATGTATTCCAAAGAACCCATAAAACGTTTTGGGAAATTCCACCCATAAACAATTGTATTAAAATAATTAATTATTTTTAAAGGGACCCTAAGTCTAAACTTAGGAAAATAAAATAATTAAAGGGTATTAATATAAACTGCGGGTATAACTTCTAGAAGAGGACGAGGATCAAGCATAAATGATCTTAGCCATTGATTAGCTTCTAATCTGGGCCGTTGAATATCAATGAGGATATTATTTAAGGAGGCTTGAGGGTCACTTGGAAAACACACAGACAATTTAGAAGTTTGATCTTCTAAAGCAGAGCAACTGCCATGCAAATATCGATAGTGAGCTTGTGCGGTGAGGGGCAGGGATAGTTGGGTTGGAGTATCTTCTCCAGAATCCAAGATACACAACAGAGAGGAAGAGAGACACCAAAAGGAGGAAGCACATGACCCAGGAGGGGTTGACAATGAGCTAGAAGGGCTCACGCAGAGGTTGACGCTAAGCCAGAAAGGCTCACACAGAAGCAAAACAGTCTCCAAGCAGAAGTCCAAATTTGCTGACGAAACTGACATTTATGAGCCGAGAGGGCTAGAACTTCTCCATAAGTTAAATCGATTCTCAGTTGAGTAGATGCAAAGCCTTAGAGGCTGATGTAGTGCCCACACAAGGGAAACGTAGAAATAGTCGGGGCCACATTGGTTCAGCGATCATATTAGCCAGAACTTGCTGGGTAGAGTGAGGTAATCTCACAAATTTCTTCTAGTTTATTTCTCTATAACTGGATTGTCGGGAGGGCATCTAGAGTTGTATTTAGAAAACTACCTCGTAATAATAAAAACCCTCAAATCTGTTGCACCAATTTTCCCGCATTGGGTTTTTCCAGGGATATTTGTCCAAAAAATACCATGTCACTTGTGTGTATCTTTCTCTATTCTTTTGTTCTTGTTTTGGGAAAATTAATTAATTATCTGAAGGTTGCAATTGTATTAGCTTTGATATTTTTTGTAGGAAGCATTAAATATTTTGTTTCAGTAATTAACAAATAAGAGAAGTTTAATCAGTTGTTGTAGTAGTAGATTTGGGTAGGATTCTCGAATTTTCACAACAACTAGGAGAAGAAATGGGGAGTCATGTTGGGGTGAGGGAAAATAACATTTTTAAATAAGAATTCAAATAAATAATTTAGGAGAGCCTTAGTGAGAGGTTGACATATGGATGGGTGAATAATTAAACTTTTAGATTAATAAAAATAATTATTTTGCATGAAGTGACAAGTGTCACCTATGAAGCCTCCTATAAAATAAGGATAAATCTATGGGAAAGGGGGAATATTTTTCCTACATTTGGATGGATTATTGTTGTCGCTATGATAAACTCCCTCCAAAAATTTTCTTACACTTGAATTTTGGAGCCTACTTATGATCTCATGATTTTTCATTTCAGTTGTTCTTGGTCACTTAATGATTGGTTTTGTCAAAGCCACTAGCTTACACATGCTCAGTCCTTGATGTATCCATAAGAAATCTCCCTTTCTAGCAAGCTTAGTAACCAATGTCTATGCTTGAGAATTGTCATTACACAAATCTTGAAAGTAAGGCTTGCACAGTCTCTAGGAATAATGCCTACGCAATGTTTAGGTACAGTATTTGCGCAGTCCCTGTGGATAGTGATTACACAATCCATAAAGATAGTAAAATGCACAATATATGATGATAGTTAGTGCACAATATCACTTGATATTCTCTCTCTCACTCTTGGTTGCATTGTATCTTCATTTCAGTGAGTTTTCTCAACTTTCAATTTTGTGCACCTTTACTTTCACAAGTGTCACTTTCACTTTCGTGGATGTCATTTTTTCTTGATTTCACTTTAAAAAGTGTCTATTTTTCTTTTTCTTCACTCTGGAATGTGTCGCTTTCACTTTTTATAGCTTTTGCACGTGTCGTTTTCATTTTTCTTACTGTCACTTTTCACTTTTTCACCTCTTGCATGTGTCACACTTTAGTGCACCACTAGAGAAATTCAATCACACCCTTATGCATTATTTTATCATATATATAACAAAAATTCATGCTATACACTCTCCCA
The DNA here is from genome assembly GCA_000404065.3 of Pinus taeda. Taxonomy (NCBI): domain Eukaryota; kingdom Viridiplantae; phylum Streptophyta; class Pinopsida; order Pinales; family Pinaceae; genus Pinus; species Pinus taeda. Next base: position 297,519 of record APFE031340280.1, read on the forward strand.
TAGCTTAGTGCACTTTCTGGTTGCAACCGAAACTCTTGTCATAGCTTGTATTCTAAGTGTCGCAAAGTGGCATTTCAACTGTCGCACTTAGAAATAAGTGTCACTTTACTGTCATTTCAGGGTATGCACATGGATTTTGACTTATATTTATCCTTTTGGCATGTGTTTATGTTATCCGAGTGTGTGATCACTGTTTCAAGACTTGTTTTCATATCTTGTTCTATCTTTTCTTACTAATCCCACACTTAGTTAAATTATGAATAATTTCCTTGCCCTACCAACCCAGCTTCACTTTGCCTCCTTGAACTACACATTGTGTAGTTGCAAGCCTCAATCATCATCCCCCACCTCTTGCAATGGCACAATATATAGTCACTACCTCCAAGGACTGCACATTATGTAGTCATAGTTCTTAGTTGTTGCACCCTATACCTCAGGATTGCACAATCTTGCCTCCCATTCAACCTCTCACTGGGCACAACATAGTTTATGTTACCATTCAACCTCCCTTTCTCTCTAAACTACACAAATTCACAATCTAGTGTCCTAGTGTATCTCTTGAACTTCACACTACACAATCATAGTGGGGAGGTCTACCTCACTGTGTCCTCGTCTCCCTCAATTGCAAAATTTTGTCTCTCAGTGCCCCAACTATTACACATTGTGTAGTCACAATCATCAAACCTTCCGCAGTTTCTCCCAGAATTTCACACTGTGTAATCCCTAAGCATCCTCGTTAGTCTTGAACTCTATTCTGGTGTCAGTCAGTGTTTCATGAAGAACAAATAGACTAGGAGTTTTCCATATTGATGTCATCTTGCCATGAGAGAATCCCATTTGCAGGTATTGTAACTTGACATGATAGGATGATGTTCAAGGAGAATTCCATGGATATTATGAAAGAAGATACTAATGAAGATAAAAAGACAAGGATGATCATCAAGCAAGAAGATGAAGGGATACTAGAATGTGACAAAAGATGGAATATCATAATCACATGGAATAATATATATCATCCAAGCTATGGGATGATGAAGATGAAACACATGAAAGACTTATCATGAAGATACAAGGGAGACCATCAAGAAGAGGCTACAAGAGAGCACTTGCAAAGAAGAAGTACTAAAAGAACCATCACGAATACATGAAGAAATCCTGGACCATGATAGAATGGTGGTATCTCATGCTAATTTAGAAGGTTCCAATGCTTCTCTAGATTCTTTGGAGGATGAAGATGAACAACAAGTAAAGATCCATCATGAAGAAGATACAAATATGGAAACTAGGAGAAAGTCTTGGCTCATACTCATCACAATGAGGTTCCATGTCATCATTGTTAAGTCATGGAATCTTCAAGTATCATCACAAGAGTATCATGTGTTAATGTATTTTTCCACATCATTTGTGGATGTAATTAATTTATTATAAAAAATGAGAAAATGTAAAATATGTGGAAGACCAAGGGTCCCACGTGGAATGTGAAAAGTCACAAGAAAGTTATAGAGTCATTAGAAGCTCAAAGGTCATGTAAGGATTCAAAAAGTCATTTTAGAAGCTCAAGAGTCATGAGAGAGGTCAAGATTCACATGGGATGTGAATAGTAACCTCATTTTTTATAAATAAACCTTCATAAATCAAGAGAAGGTACTTTTGGGACTTGAAATTTTCACGTTAGCTTCTCTAGCTTGGCATAGGAGAGAAGATCTTTCTTTTGAGGAGCAAGTAGATAATGTTCCACTATTGGGACTAGTGTGGCAACATTGGAATTGTGTATTTTGGGACTTTCATTTAATATATGAATCTCTTAGAGACGATGCACTTTCATGCATATGGCATGAATGATTGTGAGACTATTCTTTCATTATTTACAGTGTATGCTTATGTTAACGCATAATAATGAAAACGAACTATTTTGTTGAATGTGCGTTGTTACTTGCTTTTATGATTGTCGTTGTCTTGAGAATTAATTTGCAGGTTAACTAATGATCCTCTTATGCTCTTGCATGTCTCTTTTAGGATGGTACTATTACTTTTCTTCTAGAGGCTCAATCCTTCTTTCCTTATCGTGAAAGTACCTTATATACGTTGCAATTGTGTGCTTCACAGTGTCAACTTACTTGCTCATTTCAAATATTTCTTGCATAATATCTTATGTTAATCATTACAACCAAGGAATATTCCTAAGAGTAATGGAAATCATACGTATTTCCGGTTGGGGCTCCTACTCCAAATGGTGTGAGGTCTAATTGGGACTTCACATCAGGGAGACCCCTTTGGTTGATAGATTTCTAGCATTGTCAACAGTTGGTTCCAAAAGTAGGGAAGATGACAAGCATAGCCAATTGAGTTAATTTGAATCTCCTATATTCAATGGCTCATTCCTAAATCATACTCATGGGATGTTTTTCTAATAGATCCAACCTTAAATTTTTAATCCCTGCAGAATCTTTTAAAACTTTTCTCAACTAAATTTTGATGGTGAGGGTGGAGCATCCATAGCTGAGCATACATCTCAATTTCTTAAGTTTTGTGATTCCTATGAAGTGGATTGTGAAGATATTTCATGTAAATTATTCACCCTCACCCTTGAAGGTCAAGTTAAACTATGGTGTCATTACTTTACCACCTTCTTCCATTCAGAATAGTTTTTAAGGAGTTTCATCAAGCCTTTGATAAGTATGATTACCAAGATGTTTATAAAAGAATTAATGAAATTATGATGAATTTGATGAATAAATAGAGGATTTTTCTAATAGTTTTCTTCACCTATGTTATGAGTTTCCTGAAAAAGATATGGATTGGGATTTATTTAAGGAAAATTTTAAGTATTTATCTCAAATCTCCTTGAAACAATTTGAATCTAAATCCTCGGTTGATTGTGCTCTTCCAAATTTCATTAATCATGACACATCTCTAGTCTCAGAGGAGGAATCTACCACTCATTTATTCCCTCTCCTCCTCCTTTTGATGTTAGTATTGGGAAATCTGTAAATCAAGTTTTTGATCCATTTATCCTACTTATATTCCCTTACCATAATCAAGATCTCATCCAAGACAAATTTGAATGTAAGGTGAAGACTAGTCCCTTGATTTACCTAGATCACATTAATGAACATAACCAAAATATGTAATCTAACATCATTAAAAATTTTGTTTCTTCAAGGGACACCTATCATCCTCTATAATTTCCATGTCATTACCCTTTGTACCTTGGTTCACTTATCAATCTACTCCACTAGCTAGTCCCTTATATACTTTTGATTTTCAATTTGTTGGTCGAAATTCTGATCGGGCACAAGGTGGTAAAATTTCATAGGTAAGGGAGAAAGAGTGTGAATATGATCTTAATCTCTTTGCCCTCTTCCAAAACCCTCCATGTTAAGATGATGTTCCTTCATTCTTAGCTGATTTTGAACCTAGTCATCTCAACAATTAGTCAAATGAAATCAAAGATCTTAATTGTGTGAAAGCATTGGGAAACTATCATCCTAATAACAATGATTTGAATAGTGTAGATGTTGATGAATTCCCAGGTACCTTGACCGATTCATTTATTTCTCAAGAAGGCTTCGACTTGAAAATTTTAAATCTAGAATTTGATCTGGTCAAAGAAGATTCTCTTATGGACACTTCTTCTTCAACCCACTATATTTTGTGTCCTCCTGCTTGTGATGAAAATATGCGATGCTCTTTGAATTTACAATTTGATGAGTTGAGTTTTGAATTGAAAAAAAACAAGGAGATCATTAATGGTGAAGAAGAAAGTAATCAAATCATCAAGCATCCATCCCCTTCTTTGTAGGTTTTAACCCCATACAAAAATTACCTGCATACAAATTCTAAATCACAGGAAAAATAAAAATGCGAAAGCATAACACATAAAACATGTATACACAGAGATTTCCCACTGGATCCCAAAACCGGGACTACCAGCTTGATTTTTCATTATGTTCCTTTCAATGTTACAATACATATTTATACATGCCGAAGCATCCAATACCATGGACGGAAAACCATCGCGTCCAAAACCATGTACCGAAAACCATCACGTCCAAAAAACATGTGCGAAAATCATGCGCAAAACCATAGGTGGGTCCGCCCAACCTAACATAGGGTCCAAAACCAAAATTTTCCAGGGCGCTGCCCCGGACCCCATAAAGTGGGGTTACGGGTACCACTCAAACCCCCTGTTAACTATGTGGAAAGAATATAACACAACCCAACAAAATAGCATCCTGCAACTCATAGACCATGATCCATATGTCTAAAAATAGACTTTGCGCCAAAAATAGCCCGCAGGCCCACTTAGTGAAGATGACTTCTTTACACTAAGCTCCATCACCTTGTTGCATTTTCAACACCATCTCTTGGAGTGTGAGACTCTTTAATGATGAAATTTTGAATAATTTGAGCTTTCTTGGGAATATCTAGCTTGGTGTAGAGTTAAATAAAGGCTTCAATTGAAATTGGGGTCTCATTTTGTCTTGGTTGGATTTGCAACATTTGATTAATTGATTCTGCTGTAATGGTGAACAAAACCTACTGAACCGGGGTGACATGGCTCTCTGAATTGGAATATAGCATGCTTGGAAAAAGTGGATGATTTATGGGAATGGGTGTACCTATGGGAACAAGTACTTGGGAAAAATTGACTCCCAAAGGTGAATGTCATCATTCTGGTTCAAAAACTTGTCTTTACTCCAACAGTGGAGTTTTAGTAGGTAGGCAGGGGAAGCAGTGTCTTTAATTTAAAAGTCTCTATCGACTAATGCAAGGTGTTCAATATCCAAGTGAGGGGTTTGCAGGGGTCTTACATCCAAAGAATTTTTTGAAGCCATAATTGGGTTTATTGAATTGAATTATGCTTTCTGTGGCTTTAGGAGTGAGGTTTAGAAGCTCTGGAATAGTGGAAGGGTAATTACCGTGTGTAAAAAAAAGGGTTTAGGATGTACACTAGGTTTATCTTCAATTCAGGAAGGTATTTTAATTAATTTAATCAATTAGCCTTTGAGAATTACTGTTTATAATTCAAAATTACAGGGCCGTTTTGGTTCTTTCAAGAATACCTAGAATTTAATGGTTTGGTGTGCAGACGGGTTTCTGTGGTAGTTGTAGAAGGTATTGAGGCCTTAACTGTCAATTGGAAGCTTCAATTGGGTATCCAAAGCATCTTCAGGTGGCAAAACGTGGTTGAATTGGTCGTTCAAAGGTTCAGGGTGTCACAATTGGCTAAGCAAAAGTTTACAGAAAAAATGAGCGAAAAGGGTAAAATGGGCATTTTCGGCCTTTTAACCGATAATGGTTACATTTTGGTGCGATTTTTATTGAATGAATAGTGGGAAGTTTTGCCTTTATGCGGGAAGGTGGTTTTATGTGACATCGCACTGTTTTTGGATGGGAGGTGGTATTTTTTGCGAGCATGCGATATAACATGGTGCTGCCACGTAGCAGAACATTGCCCAACTAAAACCGCGAATCTCACATGCTCTCGTGTTGTTAACAGTCAGACGATGAATCCACACGATATGGCTATGCACCACTGGATCTGGGGGTGGGAGATCAAAGGGATATCGCACAGTTTAGTTGCACGGACAGAGTCAGGAAAGTGTTTGGCAGGGCCCGAGGTTTAATTACAAAGAATTGTAATTAATTAATAAATAAAGTTGGGATTTAATATAAGCAACGGGCTAATAAAGGTGGGACCATGTGTTATGTGGTGGTGGTTTTTTAACTGCACCAAGGGTTGATGGGTTAAAAAGGGGTATTAGGAAAATATAAAGTGGGGGATGTTAATTTCATAATGCGGATAAAGGGATTTTGTGGGTTTTTAAGGGGAAAAGGGGAATTTATAAGGGGGGAAGGTGATATTTGTAATGGAGAATGGGTTTCACACTAGGGAAAGGGGTTTTTGGAAGGGGAGATGATTTTTGAAGGGTAATATCTAGGGGAATGTGTGAAACCAAGGGGTAGAGGTCAAAATGAGGGGGAAGGGTATTTATAAGTAATGAAGGGATAATGGGGGAAATTAGCAAATAAGTATGTGGGGGTGTAGTGAAATGAGGGGAAATTAGTAAACAAGATTTGGTGAATATCCTTTCTTTTTCGCAATTCCTCTTGCACATGAAACATAGGATTAAGTATGATGAATGTGCTTTTGACTTAGAAACCTTGTGCATTTGCAACATTTCTTCTACCTACCCTTTATTTGCCCTAACATTTTCTCTTCATTCAATCGGTGCATTTGAGCTTGCTAACCCTTCATTTCTTTTTCTTTTGATAAGAAAACTATATAATTCTAACCTTATAACTTCCAATGGCTCAGATTAAACTAATGAGCTCATTCTTATTCTTTGCCTAACTACTGATCTGCCAAGGTTAAATAGTTTGGCTAGATATTTATTCTCTATCTATCAACATGAATTTAAAGCATGAATGAGTCAAGATTAAGCTATTTGACCATCATGGATTGTGGCATTTTTGACAAGCTGCACACAATCTTATTTTTACAAAGTAAAGCAAAAGGAGTGGCATTTGAATTTGCACACTTACATGATCTATTTTATCTCTTTTTAGGGTTCATATTTTTTACTTTTTTGATCCTTTTTTCTTTATTTTTGTCCTTTGATTATTCTTTTAGGACATACCCTCTTTAAATTTTTAAATTTTTAATATGGAAAACATTTTGCAGAAAGAAAAAGTATGTACAATATGACAAGACTAACCATAGTCAATTCAAAATTATGAATCCTATTATTATAGGACCCTTACAAACACAATCAACACTAGTCATTCAATCATGACTATTTGACATCAACGCCAACATTACAAACATTCTCCCCATTTGGAATTGATGAAAAAACAATGATACTTCTCCTAATTGCCCTGGAAAAAAATACCTCTTCTTTTTCCTTCATTATGTCTCCATACTTCTATTTACCTCCCCCTTTAACATCAATGAGAAAGGGTTTATCTCTTATTTTATAAATACTTTCAAGACTAGAATTTAGGAAACCATGTCAATTATTAATGCATTGTCAACACTGGGCAATGTAGTATTATGTACTTGTAAATAATGGCCCAAAAAATATTCAAAAAATTCACTAAAAATATTTTCTCTGGTGACTTTGCATGTTAGGGCACAAAATCCTAATTTATAAAAGCACTCCTGAGTGATTTTTCCATATATCAACGCTAATTCCAATTAATAAAGGCTGCATGATATATTATGTAGGTGATACCAATACTACCAGTAATATTAGATGATAAAAATAATATAAGGCTTCAATAGTAAAGCTCCAACAATTCCAAAAAGGCAACATTGTATATATGAATTCTATGGTAATATGAGATAACATAACTTTAAGATATATATTAATGCTAACCCAAACCAAATTCAACAAATAACTCAGGCTAATGATCCATGAATCTCAATTGTTGATATATAATTATATTAGTATAGTATATATTATATATATAATATATATATATATATATCTATATATATATATATATATGTATATATATATAATATATATATAATATACCATATATGTCATTCACTGTTGACATATCCATTTCAATATTAATTGCACCAATTGTAATGCAATATACTGCACTCACTATTTAACGTATATAATGATTGCACCACTATAAATGGTAATTAAAAAAATTATGTAACCCCTTTGTAATGCTATATATACCACACTCACTATTACATATGCTTTGCGAAGTATTAAGCACATGAATATATATATTATATATATATAATACTATTTATATATATATATAATATCAACAACGCTAGAGGCAATACATTGACAATACATTGAGGTAGTATTAACGCTCAAGGAAATATGTTGACAGACATATATATATAATCCATTGTGACATTAGAGATGCTACCAACGTTATAATTCATGCAACTTCCATTCACTTTCAACACTAAAAATGTTCCAAATCAACATTTTTCACTATAGAAATGCAACACCCAATTCTTCAAATAAGTTGTGCACAAGATCGGTGAGAAGTTGGGTTATGATTATTTCCTTGACCAAAACTGGATGAATTCAGTCAAATGCTAGGTTATCCAAATTAGGGCATGGAACTCTAAAACAATGCATTAAAAGAAATATTAACTTGAAACTGTTCGAAAACAACAAAACTTCATAATGCAGCTTCGACTGTATTATATGATTTTGGACATGCCTGTATTATCTGATCTTTGAGAGTGCAAGTACAACCCCTAGGAGAATGTCTCCGCTACAGATGCTAGAGGAGAGTGAGTTCTTAGGACTAGGCCATGCTTTACTAAGAGGATGTGTTTTGATATGGTTTATCCATGCCTGATATTGCTTGATCTTTGATTTGAAAAGTACATGCTTGAGATTCATGCATATCTAATCTTTGATCCCAATTACATGGGAAAATTTCATTCCAATGTGTTGTGAATAATAATAAAAAGAGTTTTTTCATTATTTTCAAGAGTGGTGTCATAATAAAAAGAGCCTTGTTATATTGCATTAAATAATTCTCTAATATTTCAACCATAGCTTTCTCCATATAATAACACCTTCTTTAATTGTGACATTACTTGAATAGTGTCATAATATCACTTGTACATATTTTGAATAATTATGGGAATGAAAGATAGTGCATGATCTAATTTAGAATATTATATTGTTGTGCTAAGATCCTCCTCAGATTATAAACAAATTTCTTTCATTGTGCTTAAGGATTCATGAATTTTTGCAAGTGAAATGAAGAGTTTTTATGTTAATTTTATGAGAAATTTGATGTAAATAATAAAATTAACAATAACATAAACATGTATAGAACATCATCAAAAACACATTACAACAAGAACATGATAAAGGAGTTCACCCTCCTGGGCTACGTCTCCTTGGTCCAACTTCCAATTGCTGGAGCCTCTCAATTATGCTCAAAAGTATAAAAATATGTGTTTACAATGCTCAAATGCTTCTAAAACCTCCTCCAATCAATCTAGAATGTCCAAAAATAGTTATCCAGCTTTTTTTTGCATCCAATTTGGTGGAAAATTGAAGAAGTTATGACTTCTCCTTGTTTTCCCAATATTCGCTCCACATTTGCCCCATTTTCGACATGATCCTACAAATTAGCTCCCAAAAGCACTAACTGAGTGAAAATTTCGCTGTGAGTTGGTCCATAATTTGTCAGTACTGACAGTCCCATAAAAAATTGTAATTGGCAGAAAACGATGGTCCTATGGTCTATGAATGTGGCAGGGAAACGTACGATTTCGATATGGCGGACCTGACAGTACTATTAACTGTAACCCTTAGTTGCATCGCATCTAGGATCCTTTCGCAAATCACAATTAGTGGAGAACCAATGGGTACCACAATGTGGGACTCTACCTTTAATGGTGTGTAATTGCAATATGTGATTTTGATTATCACATCACAACCCAAGTATGTTGGGGGCTGATTTTTGTAATGCCTTCCCTGTTGCGAAGTGCAATTGCGATTTATCGCATCGCAACCCTGACCTTGTTTGAGGCTGATTCTTTAACATGAGCCGCTTGTGATATGTGATTTGCGAAATGTGGGGGACCAATGGTGGCCTGCCACTTGGTGCTTCCCCATTCGCTTAAGTGCCTTGCCACATCATCTTTTCCTACCATCTGTCCAAGTCAAACTTGAACTTTGACTTGCTCTAATTTATTCATACGAGCTCAGATTCGAGTGACATTTGCACCATTGGAATTAGAATGACGAGCTCTTCGATTTGAAGCTAATTTTATCAAGATTCTGACACTTTGAGTCTTGAGCCTAATTTTGAGCAACCGATCAGTGTGAAATACCAAACATTGCATGAATGTTGATTCTAATTGATGTATGTTGTTCCAACGATCATTTCCCACGTTGTAGGAACTGTAGAAATTTTTTATGTCAGAGATAATGAACAAGATTCCTTCCTCTATGTTGCACTTTTTCTTACATGAAGAGAAACATCTTTGACATTCAAGGTGGTAGGAAAACAATATAATTAGGGTACACAACCCTAATTCTAATATAACACATTATATATTCAAACATAAATTTTCATGAGAACTCATAATATGGATAATGTGTTATATTATAATTGATCATCTTCCAAAATAATATATTTAGGCTAGGGCTGTTAGCACTATCAATATTCATTATTTGCCTTTTTCTCTCTCTCCCTCTCTGTCTTGTTTTCTTCATAGATCAAATGTTAGTTGAACATGAGTTATCATAATGTACATTGATGCATTCCATGTACACATTTAAATTCGTTAGAAGATTTTTTTTAGAAAATGTTGATGATGCCAATATAAAATGAACTAGACTCATATAAGGACTATGTGCATTTGAGAATATTTATTTGCATGCTTATATACCAGATATATACATATTTACATTGTTTTTCCATAAATTTTTTCATTAAAGAATGAATCTTTGAATGATGGACTTGATTGATGTTGCTTGTTCATAAAAAATATGACTTGATCAATTTGATGATGGTCCTTTATTCTTGTTGCTTCTTGACTGCTTCAAATTCTTGAAACAATCATATGCTTCTTGTTCCTCTTCTTTACTCCTTCCTTCTCCTATAGTACCCCCCTTAGATAGTGCACTCAAGTTCATATTCTCTATATAGTGTTTTTCCTCAGGTGTCAGCTCTGATAGAACCCCAAATCTATTCTTTGATGTCTCTCTCCCTCCTTGATTTCATTGTTGCTATCTCTTGTTGGCACGTCTTTTCATATTTGGCTTTACAAATCCCATCTCATCTTTCTTCTCTTGTTCCTTGAGTTGATCCTTAGATCTATTTTGGGGGATCCCTAATCAGATGCCCATGCTCATGGCATCTCTTACATCTAAAGGGAATATGTTCATAGTTTATAAGCTGCAGGGCTAGACTTCATCATGGAATTTCAACCAAATCTTTTTCTGTAATGCTTCATATACATCCATCTCCACGTAAATATTTGCTTACGAGGTGTATCTACCCTACAGAGTCACGTCTGAAATATTTACATTCTTCCCTAGGGTATACCCTATGAGCTTTAAAGTTAAAAAAAAAACAATAGTCCAGGGGTAAAGAATACATCCTAGCCCACATAGGAACACTATTTAATGTCTCTTTCTCAGGGGTGAATTTCTCTTTCCACAACCACATGTATAGTTTAGCATAGGAAAAGAAATAGGGTCCCCCATCAAACACTTGGCCTCTGTTGTCCAAATCAGAAAATACCACTATGAAAAATCCTTTTGACCCTAAGTGCAACTCTATCTCACCACGCAACTTCCAATGATGCTTTACCCAATCACACAAAGCTTTCTATGTGGTCCACAATCCCATGAACTTACATATGATTGCATACATGCACATACGATCTTTGAACACTTGGGTTTAGGGATATTTGATAACAACTTTTGGAGTTACTATCATTCTGGGCTTTCTTGGGCCATTCCCAGTAGCCCCTTTTGCCTTTTGTTCTTGATATGATTGGTCCATTCGCATACCTTTGTCCTCATCTTTTCCCTATCCATTTAAACTCTAACTACCTATCTCACATGTTCCCTGATTCATGCCTTCTAACCCTTCTACTAAAATTTTGAATCCTCCCTTGAAACATTTACCTTTGTCGTCTACCACATTTTTGTAAAAGGGAACCCCACACCCTCCCCCTTGGAACACCATTTGTACCAAAACCTTCTTGCAAATTTTCTAAAAACCCTAGCTTTCTAACACCTCACTCTCGGATCCTTCTTGATAGTTATACATACTCTTACTATTTAAATAAGTTAAAAATAATTACTATATAATTATTTCATGGGAGAAAAGTGTAATGATTAAGGATTAATAAATAAATAATGATTTATTTAATTATTCATGTAGAGATGGTAAAAGTAGGTGGAAATAAAAAAATTTATTATTTTCACATAAATGGATGAATATATGAAAATAACATGAAATTAATTAAATAATTTTATGGGTTATTTTCATGTGGATAAATTAAATGTAAATAATTTAGGAAAAGTGGTTCACTAAATTATTTCTTATGGTGAAAATGAGTTTTAATATGTAAAACCCATACTACTTAGTCTATTTTGATCATCCTAGAGAAAAATGGCTAAGTGATCACTTTTTGGGTGATAAAACACAGTATGAAACATCTCAAAAAGAAAGTTATAGCAAAAATGACAAGCTAAATTGTTTGAAGCATGTTTCATGAGCATTTAGGAAGACTAAATTTCTCAAATCATATTTTTGAAATTGAAGTGAAATAAGATCTGAAATTTCTACCACAAGTACTTTGAGATGTCTCCTCTATCTCCTCCGAATTTCATATTTTGAAACATCATAAAAAGAAAGATATAGTGAAAATACCAAGCTAAGTTGTTTGAAGAAAATATGAGGAGCATTCAAGAAGCTTAGTTTCCTTAGAGCATATCTCTAAGATTATATTGAACCAAGGTCTATAATTTGAACCACAAGTATATGACAATATTATATTTGTATCTCCAAGCTTCATGATTTTACACATCCTAGAACAAAAGTTATAGTGAAATTCCAAGCTAACATGTTTGTAGAATATTTGAGGAGCATTCAAGAAGCCTAACTTCCTTAGAGCATATCCCCAAAATTATAGCACACCAAGTTCTGAAATTTGAACCACAGGTGCATGACTATATTTTATCTATATCCTCTAAGTTTCATGATCTAAAATGTCCCAAAACAAAATTTATAGTGACAATTCCAAGCTAACTTGTTTGAAGAATATTTCAAGAACATTCAAGAAGCCTAACCTCCTTACATCATATCTCTAAAATTATAGAGAACCAAGGTATGAAATTTGAACCATAGGTACATGAAAATTTTCTATCTGTATCCTCCAAGTTTTATGTTCTAAAACATCCCAACAAAAAATTTATAGTGAAAATTCCAAGATGACTTGTTCAACCCATAAATGACATTTTTTCTTCCACATTTAATCTCCAAGAATTACCCCAAAAAATATTCTTCAACTCTTTTTGAAACCTCATATCTATTCTTCAATGAATTAGTGATTGTTATAGGTCATTTTTTCGCATTCAAACAAATGGCCCTAAATCCATATCTATCATCATCCATTTACACTTTACAATCATCCCTATAAACCCAAAATAATTCTCTCTCCAGAACTTATGAGAATCCCGGATTACATTGGCTGAAACCCCTAATTTAATATCTCAGTGCACTTACTCTCTTGAAAAATTGTGATGGCGTAGGTTGCACACATGGAACTTTCATTGGTCAGCATAGGTTTCTCTTACAAAAAGGGTGATGAAACCTGGAAATGAATAAAATAAAAAAGTATTTTGAAGTTGCTCTCTCTAGAAGCTTTGGGAGTGGATTTAGCCACTTATTGTTGGATCTAATCTTGAACTCCTACTAATGATGTCTTATATCTTATATCATAAAGCTGACCTCCTTCTAAAGTGGATCTAAGCCCTAGTATGGTAAATCCAAAACTACCTCACTTACCCTATAAAAACACTACCTTCTATAGAGGTTGGGTTAGCTTTTCGAGAAACTGATTATGCCTTTATGTTGTCCATTTTTGTCTAAAGGTGCATAATCCATCCATGTGCTTTAGGTATGATTAAAGGCTTAATATTATAGAAAAGTAAGGACAAAATAGTTGGGAGAAATTCACAAAGTAAAGATCTACAAGGGTTGTAATATTTTCCTTCCATTATTAATAAAAAATTGTATTGTTTCTCTTATACATTATGCCTTGATTATGCATATGTAGAACATGATTCCTTGACTTCTTGTTTAGAGATGTTTTTATATGTTATCTTGTATATCTCTTTCTTATATTGGATGATTTGCAGGTTCCACATTTAGAAATTGGAGTTGGGGCTGGAGCTAAAAAGTAAGAAGAAGAAGGAAGCTTGGATTATATTCCAAGTAGGTTTTCCTTTCACATTTCAAATATCTCTAAGGAAAAGCATTATAGTTTTGTCTTGGTTGTTTCTAGGCTAAGCCACTAGGTCCAGGGAAATTACTTCTGTCCAAATAAGGAATTTGTATAGAAAACAATGATCAAATGCACTCATATGCCCTTTATTTATAGTGGTTGTACATTTACTAATGGGGCTAACTTGTAAAAATAGTTAGATTGGCATGCTTGTACTTTGGTCGGGCCATCTTGATGAAATTTTTCATATCTCCTTATTCCTATGGAATTAGAAGAGTGTCATATACCATTGGAAAGGTCTCAGAAGATGCTTTACAACCATGTATCATATGCTTCCAATTTGTTATCTCTTAGAGAAAAACCTTGGATGTAAGGGAAAAAATCTAAGTTAACCTATAACCAATCATTTGAACTAAAAGATAGCCCTTTCAATTCGAAGGAGGATCCCTTATATAACTTAGCCAAATCTGACTGGTTATGTACTTAGAACAATGGCTAGATCTGATTGGATCATATAAAATTGGTTTGGAAAGGAAAGGTAAAACCATTGGAAATGGAGTGTCTAATACAATTACATTGTCTACAGGTCATACAAATTAGTTTAACAAAGGCAAGATAGATGCAGGTTTCTTAATCATTAATGAGAAATGGTAGGAGACAGTAGAAGTAAACATAAAAAACAAAAGCAACCATGTGAATTATCAAATTGACATTTAAGTTGAAAACACATAGGAAATTTGAATAACCTGAAACAAAGCATTTGTTATCAACAAAAAAGATCTCCTAGCCATTTCTGACTAGGTGGATCAAAATACACCATGTAGGATAATAACTTTCACAATGGGAACTAATTTAGTAAACCGTTTTTCTTAAATTATTTCTGATTAAAATTTAAAAACCCCATGAGAATAATTGAATAAATCATCATTTGTTTAATTTTCTCTAGGAATAATTATTATATCATTGTTTGATAATTATTCCTTTTCACATTTGACTAAATCACCTAGGAATAATCAAATAAACAAGTATTTTATTTATTATTACCTTAATTTATTTTTAAAATATGTTAAATCATTAGTTTAATAATTATTTCATTTCACACCATTATTAATCCTCATGAAATAATTAATAAATGATTTTATTTGTTAATTATTTCTAAATAAAGATATTTGACCATTTTGAATATATTTTCCCTCTCTAAAAATATATATATAATAAAGTATT
>APFE031340282.1:0-16328 GCA_000404065.3 Pinus taeda
ACCACACCTTTCAAATCTACATAATCTTGCTTGTCTCAACGGGCTGACATATGCATGATCATTTTAGACAATTAGTTTTGGATACCAAAAAATAAAAAACAACCAAAGTGAAGTTTCTTTCTTACTTAGGTCACCTCAAAACATCCCATCTAGTAGTAGCATATCTGGATCACCACTGTAATCTATTCCTTTATACGGAAGGTATTTAATCATGATGATTTGACATTCCAAGCATGCAGCGAAATCATGAGTATATCGAATTATTTGCCCTTTGCCACTTTTGTGTCGTGCCATTAATGTGACCCACTTTAGCATATGAGGATCTCATGGTCCTCCTCCATCTATGGCTACATATGGAGTGAGAAGTGGGATCCTCTCTAGAGAAACCAAGATGACAAATGAACCATACCAAAAATTCTTGAGTTTGTTGCTTTTCACTCTAGTTAGTTTCCCTTTAAGGTTGGCAACTATCCCTTCACACTAGTTGAAAATTGTAGGTTGCAAGGACTCTACGGAGCTCTACAAATGAGCCTTCATAAGTAAGTGAAGAACTATACTTCCACATAGTTGTGCAACAGTGAAGTCAATAGCTCTAAAAGGACGCATGGCAATGGTTTTGATATCAATTCTCATGTCTTAGAGAGAAACTCCCTACAAGAAATGGTGCACTAGATAGGTGGTAGTTGTTACACCACCTCGTCTATGCTGATAGAGATAAATGTCCAATCCATGATGTGGAAGCCCAGGAAAGAAATACATGTCATCAGCATTAATAGTGAGCCTATCGTGTCCAATAATAATGCGTTCTTCCTGTACATTCCACTTTCTCACCATCCACTCCAATAAGTCTAACTCGGCCTTCATACCTGGAATTGTGAAAAATTTATATAGGCCATAGTTTCTTAATGCATATATTGTCGCAACATGGCTCAAAGTAGCTATATCTTGTTCTTCATGTTGACGCTCTCTCCACTCAATTTTTGTACCTCAAAACCTTGGAAATAAACATGGAGGATCATTATAAGAAGTTGTGGTAATTTTTTTTCTAAAAAAATTGGGTGTTTCTAATTAATGTTTCAAATCCCACGGTGCTTTACACAACCTCTTATGGAAACTAGTGTGAATTTGCATAGTTCAAGTGCTAGGAACTGTGCACATCATGTTTTTCTGTGTTAAAAAATTAGATGTTGTGCAAAGGCCTGATGAAGGTGAATTGCGCACAACAAGGGTGATTTTTCATTTGATAAACCCCCCCAAAAGCCAAAATACATGGTAAATTGTGAAATAAAAACAATCAAAACCAAGGTATCTGAGAGATAGTTTACCTAGATAAGACGACTCCTAATTTGGTCCAATAGTTTGCCTAGAATCTGCTTCTTAACTTCTTGGTCAAACTGCACTCTAACACTTTCAATTGTTAAAAAACACAAATGGTAATTTGTTTATACGTTTTTGGATTTTATAAGTTTATAGGCCCATTACAATATTATTGTTTTCTTATTACCCTCTAAAATCAAAATTTAATTTTGTTTTACTATATTTTTTAGCGGTAATGATTATTTTTTACTTTAATTGTGCAAATCATAAGTTATTTACAAAAATGAATCATTTTGGCATTGGGTATATTTTCATCACATTATTGAACTCGTTAAAAACTTACGAAAAAGAAACATAAGGAGTTTTAGACTCCCTAAACATGAAAATATCACAAGTACGTGACTATTCGAACTCGTACATGTACATGAACAGTCATCTATTCAACATAAGTTTACCCTTTTATTTACTTAACTACACAATTTACGAAAAAAGTATATGTTGACTAATAATGTTCAATAGAGTTATCTCCTCCATTATTTTAACCTTTTTATGGGATTGAGTGACTAAATGTATGAAAAAAGAGATTTCATAGTTTACTTATATTTTTGTCCTTACTTTGTAAAAATTGAAAACACCAAGCTTTACTTTCTCCACGCTCGTTAAAAATTTACGTCTAAAAAACTGAATGAGGTTTCCTTTTGTGTCTTCTCAAACTCTTTAAAAAAGAAAATGACATTGAGTTAACCCTTCACTAGACTCGTAAAACTTAAACAATGAAGTAATTGCCAATCATGACGAGACCAAATCAAGACGAGACCAAACCACTCGTTCTTAGGGTTTGTTAAAAGTACTTCAAAGGAATCATCAAAAGGATGTACTTGGAGGTTAAGAATATGTTATCCTCCTCAAGCTTGCCAAAAATAGAGAGGTACTTGCGAGTAATGGTGGGGATAAATTTGGAAAGAACATTTTTTTTGTATTGCAAAAGGTAGTATGTCACTCTAGAACATAACACTCTATCACTTTTGTGCTCAGGCTGGGAAATCGATTTTCCTCTCAGTTCACCTTTGTTATGAAGCCAACTCACAAAATGATATAAAATATAGATGAACGCCATAGAAATAAGCCTCTTCGAGGGGGCAACCTCCTCTACATTACACAAATGAACAATTCTTCCATGGTACAAATGAAAAGACTTCCTTTATATATATAGGAGTCTAAGGGTTCATAATATAATCAGATATGACATAACAATAATAATATAAGGGCACAATAATAACAATATGGGGACTACATGGGCACAACAATATAATAAGGGTGTTGTACTAATAACAATAAGGGGTTACACTAGTAGTATAGGGATCTAACATGCCCCTCTCCTTCAAAAGGTGTTGTCCTTAATGCTTGAGTAGTTCTTGATGCTCCTATATAAAAATTTTGTCCTCCCATGTGGAATATTCAGCTGGTAAGTTCTTCCACTTGATGAGATACTCTGAAATTGATCGATTTCATAGCTGTCGAGTTCTTGTTTCTATGACTGCTCCAGGATCCAATATCATTTTTCCTTCCTCGTGAAGTTCTGGCAACATTTTTTAAATTGGGATCTTCTGAAACTTTTTAATGAGTGGGCACACTTCTTCTTCCTTCCTCCATTCATACCTTGTTTCATTTATCCAATCTGGTTGGATAATAGAAATGGCACACAACAATGCTTCCACATCCTCATCCTTTCTTGAGAGTGCATCTGCCACAACATTTTGCTTCCCTTTTTTGTAGATGATTTCAAAGTCATAACCCAACATCTTTGTGACCCATTTTTTTTGCTCTTCAGAGGATAATCTTTGTTCTAAAAAGTATTCAATACTATCAGGATCCATTTTGACCTTGAAGTGTCTTCTCATTAGGTAAGGTCACCATTTCTTAAGTGCATGTACTATTGCCAACATTTACTTCTCATAAATAGATTTCTTGAGGGACATTTGTTTGTATGTATGTAACCATAAAAATACCCAATTTCCTGGATCAAAAATTATTTCATTGTGATGTTGATCTACCTGTTCTTTTATTCGATTCAACACCAAAGTGGCGTTATCCGTTAAAGTTGGAGAAGCTGTTGTTGATGCTTGATGTAATTTTTCACTGCTTGAATATTTTTCTTCTTCATATGTCCTTCTATATTGAGTGTTTGAGGAGTAGTAATTTCCTCCAAAGCATTACAACATATGGTCGGAGTCATTTCTTGATTCTTTATGTGATTTCTCACTTCTTGAACATTTTTCTTCTTGATATTTCCTTCTATCCTAATAGTTTGAGGAGTGGTAATTCTGATCATTACATTACAATATATGGTCAGAGTCATTTCTTGTTTCTTGACGTGGTCTTTCACTTCTTGAACATTTTTCTTCTTGATATGTCCTTCTATCTTAAGAGTTTGAAGAGTAGTAATTATTTCCAATGCTTTACAAGATGTGGTTGAATTCATTTCTTCTTTGTCTAGGGTTGGTTCCTAGTGTATATACTCTTATTTTGATGTTTCTTCATCCTTTTCCTCCTATCCACAATCAACGTAAAATAATTTATTCTCAACACACTTATGAGAAGGCTAGGAGAAGCAACAATTCCATCTTTATAGTTGTGAAGGGTAGACTTCCTTGTTGCCATAATTTTTCCTTCCACTTTGAAACAAAGCCCTTTTGCTCTTTTTTCTTCCAGTTGTTGTGGTCTTGCTCTAAAGAAGGTGTTGTTCTTTGTATCCTCATAATCTGCTATAATTTCCTCTGTGAAAATTTACCACATAACAAGTGGTTTACGAGAACAAAGCCATTTATACCATAAAAATTGATCTTGTTCTAAATATGAACATGCAATACATACCATTTGTAACATTGGTACACCATGTAGATCAAAATATTTCTGCATCCCTAGTGTCCAATTTACCGGATCCTTGCCATTAAACTTCCTCATCTCGATTTTTCTTGATTTTAAGAGCTCGATCTTGAAACGAATGTAACTCTGTAATTTCAGATCTCTAAGTTTTGAAATTTCCTCCTGCGGTAGCTCTTTAAGTTATCTTTCTAACCCCGAAAGTCTAATTAGAATTTGATTATCCAAGAAAGAGTTATGCCAAATATTCCATGGTGACCTGATTGTAGACTACTTCAGTAGAGCGATATTGTATGATGACCCATGTCTCCTTGTTTCGACATTAGTACCTAAAACTGACATGCAAAAAACTACAAAAAGCCCTATTTCTACAAATTCTGATTAAAATTCAATTTGATGCTCAAAGAGAAAGTTATTATGATTTTCCCAAGGTGACCTATTTGGAATGTAATTCGGGGGTCTGCAAAAAACCTAACTTCCTCAGATTATATATCTTAGAATATAGCAAGACAGGATCTGAAATTCGGTACTGAGGTTCAGACCTATTTCATCTCAAATGGGTTTTTTTGTTAGCTTCTAAGACTTCGTAGAGAAAGCGTTATGGCGAACATTCCAAAATTACCTGTTTTCGATGAAATTTTGGAGCATACAAAAACCCTAACTTCCTCATATCATATCTCAGAAAATATAGTGAGACAATTTACAAAATTCGGTCACACGGTTCAACACGATTTTGTCTCAAATGGGTTTTGTTTTCACTTCTAAAACGTTGTACAAAAAATGTTATAGCGAAAATGCCACAATGACCTGTTTGGAGCAACGAAACCCTAAAATCCAAAGCTCTGATACCAAATGTTATGAAACCAACTCACAAAAAGATAGAAAATATGGATGAACACTTTAGAATTAAGCCTCTTCGAGGGGGAAACCTCCTTTACATGATACAAGTGAAAAATTCTTCCATGATACAAATGAAATGACTTCCTTTATATATAAAGGAGTCTAACGGGTCATAATATAATCAGAACCGACATAACAATAATAATGTAAGGGCACAATAATAACAATAATGGGCTTCTATGGGAAACAATAATAACAATATGGGGACTACATTGGCATAACAATATAATAAGGGGGTTGTACTAATAACAATAAGGGGTTACACTAGTAGTATAGGTACCTAACAACCATACCTCATTGAAAGTCTTCAGCTCGTTTGGGTATCATTTTTGAGTCAAAGGTTGTAAATTAGTATGTCATGTCACCGATATGTTCAAGAGACATCCAACCTCAGTAAAACTAATTTACCATTCATAAGTCAATCCCCTATTACAACAAACTATTGTTCTTCAAAAGTTGACATGAGTTTCATGTTGTACGCCATTCTACGATGGGTCACCTCCTATCGAATTCAACTCATTATCTTGGAAGTTGATCTAGAAATCTTTTGTAGCTTGGAGCATGGATTGCTTAATGGCACGTTTCTTTCCTTCAACGACAGGTTCTCAACATTTACCTCCAATCGAATGATTGTATGAGTTTCTGACACTAGAGAATATATTCACACTTCATAGATTCTACAAGAAGTACCTTGAGAACCATTGTCATTATTGGTGGTTTCTCTCATGCTTGTTAACGGTTGACATAATTAACTAGTAATCAAGTTGTTTCTACCATGTTCGACTACAATACATTCACTCGCATGTTTAGATTCATACTACATATCGATCTATGCAGTAAATACCTAGGATATAGTTTCATCCATACAAGTTGCGTGAAGTTACTAAATATTCATGATTTTAATCATAGATCCATTGATGGTTATGTCCATATTATGTCATTTATTGACATGGATCTTCAGATTTATTTCCATACTCATTTTATAAGACATTTATGCTCTAAGTATGTGAATCCCTACCTCAACAATGATTTTATATTTCATTGTAACATTTGATTGTCTATTTAAGGTCCCTGACTATAGTCTCTAACTCAAACCTCAGCATGATAAAGCACTTCAGTCATCAAACATCTTTTATGACTTTGCACTTTAGGGGATAATTTGTTACACGTCATTTTATCGAATAAGAGAAATGACCATCATTTTGGATCTTTCACTATCCATAAATGTGTTCCAAAGCATCCCCCTGCAAGGCTAGAACCCAAACTTTCCCAAAGAGAATGAATTTCCTAGATATGAAGCCTCAAAAACTGATTTTGGGCTTCCTGCACAGTTCCCTAGTCCAATTTTTCACATATGCATAAGAGACAATTAGAAACTATGTAAAAGTGTGCTATGTTTGACACTATGACCTCTGCACACGACGTAACACAAGTAAAAATAAAAAGTAAATTCTAGAAGCATTTTTAGTCATATCTTTCGCAACTAACAAGCTTCGAATGGATGCATATTCATCATTGGTCCCTCCCATCATGGAGATACTTCCCTCCCTTTGTGGAACACCTATCCCAGAACTTTTTGATCTCATTTCTTAGGAAGAGTATCCCAAACCTCCTCCTCTTGGCCTATAAATCAAACATAAGACGGAGGATTGAGGAGGACCATTGAAGGTAGGCTTATGCTGCATAAATAAGGCTAGGAGGGTTTTCATCCAAGTAGAGGGTTGGAGATTGCGAGAAGAGACTTGTAACATCAATGCTTGGAGTTGTATGTTTGTTCTCCATTTTACTTTGTAAAACTAATTTTTTCTTTCCTCATCATGTCTCCTTTGATATCATTTGTGGGATTCCTTGATCACCCACATAGGTTATGATTGTTAATTGATTAAATTTATGACACATGTTGATTTAAGTAGTTCATTTGTCTTTCATTCTATATATTAGATTCTTTTATTTGTTGTGTTTTATGTCTATATATATTTCCTTTGAGACATCATGGAGAAGTTGTGGAAAGTGTTGGAACGACCTCTAAAGAATCAAGGGGAAGCTAATTGATGAGGGCTCTAAAAGGGACTTCAACGGGCATTTCGATAAAATGGTGAGTGATCTATATCATATTGGTTGTTTAAATTAATCATAAGCTAGAAAAAGGAAGAATTTCTTTTCTTTTTTATTACTAGATTTCATTTGATATTTACGGAGGTCCATCTTGTCCACAAGAGGGATTAGTCCACCTAACAAATATAATCCCTCTTGCAGACAAGACGGATCTCGCTAGATCTCAAACAAAATCTAGTAACAAACAAGAAAGAACTGCTACCTTCCCTTAGCTTATGATTGATTGAAACAAACAATATGAGAGATTTCACTTACCATTTTATCAAAATTCCAGTTGAGATTTAGGGAGATCCATCTTGCCCACAAGAGGGATTAGTTAGCCTAAAACACCTGCACACAAAATCTTTCACCGCAAAAATATTTACGTTGATGTCCATATAAAAATAATTTGTTTACTGAGATAGATAGGTATGATCCCTTGTAGTCATTAATTCTTTGTGAATCTCGATCTACTACATAGTTCACTAAAATGTTAAACTTTAATCAAAATGTTCTTCTACATCTAATATTTTTCCATCTCACATTCCTCTCTTGATCAAAACACAATTCCTCCAATTACACTTATTCAAAGATGCTATTTCTTTGATTACACATCAAGCATAGATATAGGTCTAATTGCCACGTTCAGTTATTCCACAACTTAATGTCACATCCTCCATATGCTTATATTTTCTTATAATAGGAATTTATTTGTCTAATATGATAATTACTTCCAATTGTTTGTATCCTTAAGTTGACTTATGTCATTTACGTCAATAAGTAATTATACAAAGAAAAATCTCAACTATATTGCAGTAAAAATAGTATCCTAAATATACAACAAAACACAATAAGAAACACAATATTACATTGGGAATAATGCAACTAACTTTTCTACTATGGATAATTCATTATTGATCAATGTTTATAATAAAAAATTCCTAGAAAATTGTGCCAATTTTCCAAACACTAATTTGAGTTAAACCTAGTCAAACTTCTTGGTAGAAATTCACTCCACCCAAAATCTCGACCTTCTTTAGAAACTCAACTTTCCATGTCGAAAACAATGTTTTTTTTGGTTGTTATTGAAACTTGGCTTTTTGCATCTTGTATTGAAACTTGGCTTTTTGCATCTTGTCTCTTTCGCTTAAACAAGTGGAAGATATATTTTCTTGCGAGATTCGAATTTGTGTCATGTTTGGAGGTCTAATTTTCTTATATATATTGGTCAAATGTGTGTGATTTTGAGAAAGGGTCACCTTAATGGTGGTCTTGATTTATGCTTCTTGGAGTCTACATAAACAAATAAGAAATTGATTTTTCCTTTTAATATTTATAATTTCTTTTGTTGATGTTCAAGGATCCTAAGCATGTGAGATTACCTCTCAATGCAACAAAAGTCAGCACTCCCTCTTAGCGAGTGAGGCATTCTCTTGCAACAATTTTTTATTTAAGAAGGAATTCTCCTTAATAGAAAATTTTAATGAGATTTCCATAATCACGCATGTATTTGTATATTCCAGGTGGACCATGATCCTTTATGACTCTTCAGAAAAATATACAAAACTCTTTTGGTCATGACGTTAGACTAGGCATTAAATATTTTCACCTTTCTATGAAGAGTCCTTTGTGACCAACCAAAGTCCCTATGTTATTTTGAGGTGAGTTTCATCTATCTCCCTTAGTTGACATAGTGAAGTCCTTTTGCTAGCCATGTCCTTTTTTATTCTATGGAGAAGATATATCCAATATTAGTTTCCATGGAACATTTACTTTTGGCTTTAAAAATGAATATATACATATTTTATTATTCAAAATCATTTATGACCCAACAAATATTATTTTTCACTGGCTCGTCATTCCCTTCAATAAGGGAGATATCTCGAATCATACTAATCTAAAATTTATCCACAATTTATTCATTGATGAGTATGTACTATAGTTCAATTAATTCTTTCTTCATAATTTATTCAATTTAGTGACCTAGACATTTCTCTATGCAAAGTCTCACTTTATTTCTTGAGATATATCATAGGTACTAATGTGCCATATATCTATATTAATATGAAATGTTCAATTTTGAGATATTTAGTCCATGAATATGGATTTCTAATTCAACAAAAGCTTATACAAAATCCTTCATCTTTAGGTCTTCCTTGTGGTAATCTTGGTCGCTCGCTCTAAGAGAGACCATATTAGCAATGTTGCTACAAAATTTATTCAAGATATCATAAAAGAAACGATTATTATTTTAGTAAAATGATAAATAAAAGGAATGTAAGGAGAAAGAATAATAATGACGATGGAAGGATATAGATTACTTATCATTTCAGAGTTGTATGAACTTTTTTCTTTGATCCACCTCTTCATATATATTCTTCAAATTCTTTTATGTTTCTTATCTAATATTCCAAAACTAATTCTAGCATTTACTTTCTAGATGTTTTCAATAGTTTATTTGTTTCCTTTAGAGATTAGTTCCATTTTATCATCTAGATGAATCCTAAGGATTTATAGATAATTTTATTTTCCTTTGTACGGAATTTCTTCTTCCTACAGACTACCTGGTAGTACAAGAATCATTAAATTTTTTCCTTTTATTATATAAATGATAAGAAGAAAGTACCAAGGATTCAATTAATCAAATAATAAATAGCTAAGAAGTAAGGAAGGGAATAACACAAATACTTATCTTTCAATAATCAAATTCTTCAAATGAAGAATTTATTTGACGTTAGAGGTGCCCTCAAATCATTATTTTCTTCATTAAAATTGGAATTAAAATCTTGTGCCTTATCATTATTGCACGGCATCGTGATGCATAGTGACGAAGATTATGAAAGATGAAGCATTTGAATTTTGATAGGTCTTTCTTCTTTTGATTTGATCTATTTGGACTTCTTTCATCAAATTTTACAATGTTCGCATCATCAAATTTGCCAAAGTTCCTCTTATTAAATTTTCTATGGTTCTTCCCTTTCATTTTGTGAGCAGAAGGGCTTGAGTCCCTTTGTTTTGAGGTTCATTTTTATCTCGCAACCCAATTTATTCTTGAATACAATAATCCCATAGATCACCAAATGATTGTAATTTTCCACGTGGATAAACACCTTGAATGAATGGTTTCCATCGCAAAGGAAAGCCGCATAGAGAAACTGTAACTAACTCTGAATATTTATTTTTTGGGCGAGTGGATATAAGTTCATCTTTGATTTGAGTTATTTAAATAAGATAAGATGTGATAAAATCTATTTTAGTCATTTTAATATTGCAAAGACAATGCTTCAAGGTTAATTTCGTTGCATATAAATTTGTTAGGGAACTATACATTTATTTGCAACTCTTTATTACTTTAACCTGAGGAATTACATGGTATTTTATAGAGTATACAATAATCTTCTTTTTTTCTCCTCACTCTTTTTGAACTTTTTTTTCTACTCGAATCCCTTTGCTTCTCAAATATATTTTTCCACCTGACCTAGAAAGTCATTTTCCTCCGAGATGAAAAATACTTGAGTTTCTTGAGTTTTCCAAGATAATTGATTGCACTTTCCAATGTCTCTTCAATTATGAGCTTTGGAGACATTAATCAAACTTTGAGGAATCAATGTTCGATACCCCTCTTTCTCTAGGACTAATTTAAAAATATTCAATGCTATGCTTCTTGTGGCTACTCCATTAGCTAGGTTCCGATAATATGTTGATTTTTCCTGTAGTAGAAATTGAATTTTCTGATTTGATAATTACTTCCAATAATTTTTATTCTTAATTTGTTTTATGTAGTTTATATCATTAAGTAATTATACATAGAATATTTCAACTATAATGTAAAAACCATAGAACCATAAACAGACAACCAAGACAATAAAAGACACAAGATTACATTGGAAATAGCTAACTTTTGGAAAAAGAAAACCAACTTTTCTACATAGGAAAATGTAATCTTCAACAAATTTTACAAAATAATTTGTCTAGAAATATGTGCCAATTTTTCAATGATAAATACGAGTCAAACCTAGTCAAGCTACCTACCAAGAAATTTGGCCTTCCCATTAAGGTCTTCCCAAAAACTCATATTTTTGCATCTTGTGTCCTTCACTTAAATGAACAGAAAATATCTTGTCTTGTGATATTCGAATTCATGCCAAGTGCGGAGGTCAAATTGTCTTATATATAGTGGTCAAATGAGTGCCCTTGTGATAGGGTAACCTCTAATGGTGGACCCAGCTTAGGTTCCGTTGAGCCTACATAAATAAATATAAAAATTGAATTTCCCTTTTCATATTTATAATTTATTTTGTTGATTTCGAAGGATCCTTAGAGTGGGAGAAAACCTCCCAATTCTATAGAAATGAACACCATATACACAAGAAGGATGCATTATACATGATTACATATGTTATCAATTTAATATATGTAAGTCTTATTTAGGTGGGCTTAGAAAGCACTTTGGGAAATCAACTTGGACCAAAATATTAGGGTGTCAGCTCTAACCAATCATGGATCCTTTACAACAACATTTCCATTTAAATGCAACAAACATTCAAAATTCTTTTACAATAGCAAAGTTATTTTATGAAAAGTGCATTTATATCTTATCACAAGTACTACTTCTTTGATAGTCACATAAAGGGTCTCAAGTTACCCTGGGACAAAATCTACAAATTTGTATCCTTCACAACTTGGATCCTTTTCATTTCACCTTGGACACACTAAGACAATTGTCCACCTCTACTCAATCACACCATTGTTTTCTCCCTGAACATATTTAACTAAATCTTTGACATCTTTAACTAGTTTTTATGTTGGATTTTTTTTGTGTTGGAATGCATTGAAACCATAGTGTTGAGTTATAGTTCTCTCTCGCACGTAGTGAAATAGAGCTGAAATCATAATGAAAGAGTTGAGTCACAATTCTCTGGGGCACACAGTGAAAGGGAGCTAGCGACAAGTCTCTATGTCGGTGTGCGATAACCTAACCTGTGCACTCTCTTTTAACCGTGGTAGTGCAGGGAGCTAGCGACAAGTCTCTATGTCGGTGTGCTATAACCTAACCTGTGCACTCTCTTTTAACCGTGGTAGTGCAACCTTCGACTGTAGTGTTGCAATAGTGGTAGAGCATATTCTTTTTTAGGCCTACAAATTTGCTGAAGTGTTATGAGGAAGAACCTTGTAATAAAATGCCTATCCACGTAATAAAACGTGAACAACGATCATATGCTTCCTTCTTCCTTCTTGAGATTTTGAAACTTGAAGCTTTCTATTATTTTGGTTTACTCGCAAGTGAAGCATATCTATGGTTTTCTCTATTTTTCAAAATATCTTCAAAACTAATGGAACATAAATTGTTTTAGCCCAGAGAATCACTCACTTAAAAACACTCTCATTGTTTTACTTGTGCCTCAGATAACTGGTTTGACTAGAGAGGGTCATGGATAACAATAACCACCGGAGAACCAAAGAGAGTCGCTCGCTAGTTCATAGTAGGCTCTCAAGTATTCCAGTACGGCTAGACCATTGATAGTAGTGGAGCCGTGATGGTTGCTAAATGGGTCAGCATTGGCTTTGGCTTTGAATCATGAGAAGACAGAGTCGTTGGATCTTGCCACGTGGGCATCTATAAATTAGTCCGACGATTGAAACAAGACTGAGACCCCTTTGTTGACCCTCGTGCTTTGTAGCCTTAGGGGCGTAAGCCAATTTCTTTTGTGAAAATATTATTAAAACTTATAATTAACTTTGGAAAACATAAAATATTTCTATAATTTATTTTGCACGCTCTAAAATATTGCTGCAACACCGTCGCTAAATAGCACTGCTCAAATAGAATCTTGTGGGGCGTCGATGCGGAAGCAGAAATGGAAAAAATTGTTTTCGAACCCCAAAGTTAAAAGAGGGCAAAGTAATGGCAAAAACACACGTCATTCTTTCTGGTCGGCCTGCCAAATTTAACTTACCGCTAAATATATTAAGCTTCAAATGATATGGTAAGTATATAAATAACTATTACGGATCAATATCGTAGGTCGTAGGATCAAAGCCAGTTGAAAAAGCTATTTTCTTGACAGTTTCTTAGAAAGCAAAAGCCTCCAACATATATCTTAGAAAGCGACGAGATGGAGAAATCAAGAAATGGAAGCGAAAATGATAATATCAATTGGAAAAGCTTTGCAGCTTCCACAGCAACAAGTAGAACGGATGGTTTTTCACAGGAAGAGTGTGAAAATCAGTGTGCTGTTCAGCAGGAGTGCTCCAGATGAACTCCTCGGCGCAGACGATGGTGAAGGCGACAGCTTGTTGTGTGCCATTTGCCAGAAGACGCTATCCATTGGAAAAGATAATGCAAAACAATTGCCATGCAATCACGTTTTGTCTTAAACTTGAATGTCCCCTGTGCAGGAATGAATTTCACCGGCATTGTAGCGGCGAGTCGAATTCTTGTGAATGCATTAATGCGAACTGGCACCCATCACACCTACTTGTGTCGTTATTTATACCATAAAAGTGACACGTGGGTAAGTAAATAAATTTTCCATTCAGCATATTTATATCAAAAGCTCAAGGAGTGATTGGAAATTGGTGTAAATTTGGAATGTATTTTCAGCGGTCATTCATTTAAATATAGATGAATTCAGTACCGTTGGATATTTTACAATTTAAACATAGGCGAATTAAACTAGGAATAGAAGAATATCTGGTTGAACATATCAAAAGGTGAACCAAAATATTATTTCTCAAGTGAATGCTTAATACAAACCATCCTTCCGATGATATATCTTTTATAGTTCACTTTGTTTTGGTTCATTTGTGTAAAATACAAATTAATAAATAATTAACTACATTTAATATCAATTAAAAATTAAATACTCACTTATTTGTTTGTCTATTAATGACTGCTCCTCCCAAAGACAAAGAATGCTCCCATCGAAGAGATAAGAGATGAGGGAGAATACACTTATCCAACGTTGGCAGAAAAAAATGTGTCATGTGCTAGAGGTTGGCCTCATTGATTTTTTTGGTGTATAGAATTTGTGAGCTTGTACGCTACTTTATAAAAATTTAAGAACTAATTAAATGAACATGGTAGTATAATTAAATTAATGGTTCTAAACAATTTTAATGTTAATGCTGAGATAATAAATTATTAATTTAATTGCGTGAGTTTGTTATATTTTGACGGGCTTTGTTGTGTTTCCAGCTTCAAAAGCATCTATTACATGTTATGTTATACAAAACATGTGTTTAGAAAGCTCAATTGCAAGAATTGATTCTTTGATACAATCAAGATTGGCCTTAGGAGAAGCATCAATTATACAAAGTTAATTGAAGATGTTTAGAGGCTATTATGTCTTAAATGAGCTCAATGGGAAGCTTGAATATTGTGGTGGTGAAAAGAGTGTTGTTAGGTTAACTTTAGAATGGGGATAAGTGCCCAGAAAGACTAGTAAAACATATGTGACATGTGAATTATAATTTAACATTTTTTGTAGTAATCTTTTCATTCAAGGGTGAACTTGGAGTAATGCTTAGATTAGTAAATAGGTAAGATTAGGTTGTTGGTTTTTGGATTTTTGTCTAGATATTTTCTCAATAATTTTCTTCTTGTTTGGAATCTGTTGGATCTCATGAGCACTATTTATGTGGCCTGTGTTTGGAATTTGTGATTGATGACTACTCCTCTGATTTTCAAAATAATGGTGTAATAATTGATGTTGAACTTTTACTATTGGAAAAGTGAATTGAATCTTTACTTAATTTAAGACTCAATTTCTTCGTCAAAAATTTTATTCCTTAAATTTGAAATTTCAAAATTCATAGTTTATTTTTTGAAGAAAAATAAGATGAAAAAGAGAAGGCTTAGTTATCGAAAGAGAAACTTGTGGTGTAACAATCAAAATCCCATAAACACATTCATTTAATCCAATGATGCTATGAGTTCTTAACATTGAGAATGTGAATGTATCTCATATAGTCAACTTGGTGGAGTGAATCTCTTAATCATACAAGAATATAGAAGTTTAGTTAGTTGGATAATATCTATTAATTTAATTAGTTTTAACAACTTCCTAAAGACTATAAATAGATTCATTTACTAAGAAAGAATCACACTTAAGAAAACTAACATTTATAACTTTAAAACACACCTTTAACAACTATTTTTCTTGATCTTGATCAATGAAGTCTAGATATGGTCCAACCTAGGATTTCTAAATATTATGAGATAGTGGTGTCCATACAAAGAAACAACCATGCAATGGAATGCATGAGTATGAGTAACTAGTTATTGCAATTGCTTGTTGCAAGGATCTTGTCCCTAAATATAGTCCATTTAACCATCATATATTTATAGTTATACTTGTATTTTTACCTTTAACTCCCCCTACGTCACCGCCACCATCATCTACTATAACCATGCTCTAAGTTTGTTAGCTTACCCTCAACCATGTTTCTAGTTCATCGATTATTCTCAACCATGCTCTGGATTTTCTTGGTTTACCCTAAACATTCTCTTAATGCTCATGCATACTCTCCCAAGACATCATATTGTGGTTTCTACTTATCACAAAGAAAACATCAATATGACTACATACCATAAAACAAAGTGGTTTATTCTTACCATAAATCTTCACTTACAAGGTCATTTGTATATTATCATGAACTAGATAGGGGTACACATGCCTTAACACGCTTACATCAATAGTGAATTATGTACATTCAATGGAAAAATCCACTAATCTAGATGTCACATATATTCATTCTCAATGACCAATACATAAAGTCAGACATGACATATAGATTTGTTTACAAATTGAATGTGTGGTTTCTATTATTATATAATCTTGAGTCTATTCCACAAAACACACACAACTTTTAGAATTAATTATAAACCATTATTTAACTTCCAACACTTTGTTATTTCATTATTACCATAAGAACTATCACATGCATTAATACCAATTATTCTTTTCTCCTACATCGAGGATCACAACTATATCTTCACATTCACTTTCTTAACTATGGGCTTCCTTTTCCTTCATTTTGCACCTGCACACAAAAACTTTCATTGCAAAAAAATTATCATTGATTTCCATATAAAAATAAATTTGTTTACTGAGATAGATGGGTACCATCCC
>APFE031340283.1:1780-28294 GCA_000404065.3 Pinus taeda
AGCTGGTAGTCCCGGTTTTGGGATCCAGTGGGAAATCTCTGTGTATATGTGTTTTATGTGTTATGCTCTCGCATTTTTATTTTTCTTGTGATTTAGAATCTGTATGCAAGTAATTTATGTACGGGGTTAAAACCTACACCATGAGTAACAAGCCTCTTAGATTCAGCCTATTCAGAAGGAATGTAACTTCTAGCAACAACAACAACAACCTGACAAAGTCTGCGTAAAGCTTCAATGTTGTATTGAATATTGAAAAATTGGGCACAAATCAATATTGTTCATATAATCAAGAACATCATTCAGAGAAAACATGGCCATAATGGAATCATGTCATGACCATGCTTGCTACACATCTTGTTGATGTGGTGATGGCTGAGGAGCATACTAAGCCTGCAGAAGAATAGGAAGAAGTTGTTGCAGTTGATGAAACTCCAAGTGTCAGGTGTTAGTCCTTATAATCTCCTAGGTTGAAAAGGAAATCGAGAAGGGTAACCTCAAACCACTTCAGCTCAGCAGCTAGCCCTACTGAGCATGAGAGGGATCTCTCTAAGTCTCTTATCAGTGACATGAATTTAAAGAAAATTAGTTTTAGGCTAGATATATGTATTTGTTTGTTTGTGAAAATTTGGGTTTTAGGGTTTCATGAACTTAGGGTTTGGAGCCACAAATAGGTCTAGGTTGTAGAAGTGTAGGAGAAAATATGAGAAGGAGCTAGATATCGGAAGTCATAGTGTATTTAGAATATTTTCAGTGTAGTATAGAAGGTAAAATGTAGAAGAAACTAATGAGCATAAGTAAACATGATTTCATTATCTCAGGAAGACATAAACATAACTATGAAAACCAGATAATAGAGCTTGAGAAACAAGAATTTTGTATATTTCACTGTAAGGCATCCATAGAAAGAAGAGATATCATGTAGATAAAGATGTTTTAAACTTTAGAAACAAATAGAATGAAGAACAAGCACCATGAACTCACTGGGCTAGAGTTCCTTGAAAATAGCTACACCTATATCTATATTAGCTAAAAAGATGATTACATGCAAGCCTCCTCCACAAAAAGTTCAACCCTTATTTATGAAAGTGAATGATACATATATACTCTCCTATACCACTTTTCCACCTTCAGGAGTCGAATTCCTTGGTGGAGGAACTGACTCCAAGATTCTCTCAACCAACAGGTGAGAGTGAGAAGGTGAAACTCAAACACTTCTTGGAGAGTTTGATTAGGAGTTTGCTTCCTTTACAAGGCATAATAAACATCAAAAGCAACCTATGATGTACATTTATTCACGCCTACATCACCTAGCCTAGAAACTAGTTCCATTACATAGGGAATATTGACTTTGACTAAGTCAAACTAGAAATTAAAAAATTTACACAGTGAAATTTACAAATTAAAACACAGAAAAATGCAGGAGCAGAGCACCGAATTTGAGCTGATTTTCGAGTTCTTTCCTGAGGTCAAAATTAAAATCAGAGAGAACCGTCAACTAGCGCTTTAAGACTAGTTTCCATAGAAGTTTGAATTTCTGAATTTGGACTATGGGAAAGCCTTAAAATATCCATTCTCCCAAGGTCACTCTAGGTGCGCAATGCCTATAAAAAAGGGTCCACAATGCTAGCTTTTTGCCACTTTTTTGCACTTTTCTCCAAAACTGAGCCACCTCTATAAAATTTGAGCAAATGGATTTTTAGAGGATGGAAAGATCTTTCCAAAAATATAAACTTTTCCTAAAATAGATACCTAAGGAAAAAGTGTAGCACCAAGGCACTCTGCTTCTAGAGCTATTGATTTTCTTAATTTAGCTCCAAAATTCACAAAAAATCAAAAGTGCTTAGAATTTGCTCAAAATTGGCTAGGAGCTTTAACATTATGTATGTTAAACCTTCATAGATGCTTCAGCAAGTATCTCCAAGTTTCCCTCATCCTTTTGGTCCTTTTTGGCTTCCTTGAGCTTGTTTTCAAGCTGCTTTACCTTGACATTAATGATCATGTTTTGAGCCTGGTAGTGGTGTGCCATATGTATAAGCAACTTATTATATTTGTTTGCCTTCTCAAGTAGATTCGGAAGGTGGCAATTGATATTTTCAAGCCAAAACTCCCTGCCTTCATTTATTTCCATGGAAATCCTCTCCTTAAGCGACAATTCTTCCATTGGTGGCTTTTGTTCTCTTTTAGGTTTGGGTTCATGTCTTTGAACCAATACTCTCGATGATTTTGTATCCCTGTGGAAAGAGAGATGACATCAACTGAGAATGTGAAATCAATGCCTACAATGATATGCTCATGAAAACTTACCTCTTCAGCTCTTTGGCAAAACTCTAGCTAGTTGACATCTTCAAAGAATTGTCTTATGAATGGTGAAGAATTGATCTCATTTTAGTTTGTGGGCTCATACCTCAAAGTCCTCCCTCCTTTATGGTGTTTTCTATTTTCTGATGGTGAAGAATCTCCTTCCATTTTTGAAACCATAGATGATAGGAAATGGGAAAAAAAACATTGAAAAGTGATTGAAGTGGTGAAATGGGGGAGTTAGGGAAGGGAGATGGGAGTAGGGAAATTTTTGGAGATGGAAAGAGGTTTTAGGAATCCTTAGGAAGTTAAATGAAGGGAAATGGATGAGGGATATGAACTAGGAAATTTAAACATAGTCCTAGCTAGGGAAACTGCACAATTTGATATATTAGGGCTAGGGTTTGTAGGGAGGTGAAGTGGAATGAAGGGAAATGGTTTGTTGGTGAATGAGGATGATGAGTTGCATGGAAATAAAGGTATAGGGATAGTGATTTTAAGAGTTTAAAAGCTCCAAATTATCATTTGCAACCTCAAAGCATGAAATTCACACAAACCCTAGATGACAAAACTAACCATCATTCATTCGTTTTGCCAAAGTACAAGAGGGAGTTAAATGAGAGTACTTACTTTCTAGATGGCTTAGAGCAATAGAAAACAAGAATTAAAGCTTAAAATTTGAATTTAGGTGATTTTTGGTGAGTTTTGGGATACTTTGCCCTATGTGCAGCGCAGTTAGGCCGTGTGCAGTCAACACAATGTCTCTGTGTGCAATGCCACCTCCAGAACCGCAGCAAAAACACAATGTTGTCTTCCAAACTTCTTCTGGAGGCCTTAAACTAATCCAAATTGGGAACTTGATATCTTGTTGGAAATATATTGAAGTCTTCTACAACATGGACTCATCCAGAATGTAATTTGGACATTCCATTAGGGAGAAAATGGATTTTCCCAAGGTCACTCCAAAAACCCATGGTGTCTCTAACAAAAGAGTAGCGCCAACTTTCCGAGGAATTTTAGATGCCTTCCATTAGTCAAAATCATGAGATGAAGGTACCATTGGAAAGCTTAGGATGTCTTCTACACAATAGCGTCCTTAAGCACTGCCAAAACCTGCTCCAAACCCATGAAAAATTGTTCTGAAGTCAAGTTGTCTAGAAGTGCATCAACTTCCTCATAGCAAGTATATTTTGGGAATTTCTTTCAAATCATAACACCTGTGCATATAATGAAGGACATTTTTTTCCTTGAAATATAATGGACAAAAATCTCTTTCACTTTTGTAAAATTCTTCTCCATTTGGTCAGAAACATATTTTTAAGAAAAAATGTCTCTATGAGGAATGATGAGACAAGGTAGTGTACCGAACCATTGTCTTATTTGAAATAAAACATTACCCTTACCTTTATTTTACTTTCCCTAAGTTGCTAACTCCCTTTATCCACTAAATTACATGATGGAAATGTTTTGTTTTGATATATGGTATCATGATGACACATGGAATGAAGCTCTAGACCATGACCTAAAATGAGGAGTTTAACCATTTCATGACCCAAGAAACTTAAATGAAGATATGATACCTCGAAGAAGACAATGACCATGATGAGTGATGAAGACCATGAATAAGTGAAGGGAGCAACAGTGACCTAGATATAACAACCAATGGCCAAATGTTTATTTGAAGACTCACTGAAATGACAAAAATTTGACCTGACATCCTAACAATACCTTGTCAGAGCATGTTTGATCACTGGTGACAGGCTGAACTGTCTAACACCAACATTGGCTCCAACTAGGGATGATAACTCCTTGGAGGTGTCAAGAACACCGTATACCAAGTAGCCTTATCCATTGGGCATGGAGTCATAATGCAAAAAACTAAACTGAAACTGAAAATTGACTGACTAATCGACTGACTTGACTACAAAAAACCTACTGACTGAACATACTTATAGCAGCAGACCATCGAGATATTAGGGCCTTCACCTCAGGCTTCAAATCCTGATGATAACCACCTTCCTGCTAAAGATGTATATACAATCACGTGTAATGATCCCTCCAATGCAACCAATCCAGCAAATGGCTACTTACTTGAATCCCACACACACTTTGCTTGAGCATGCAGAAGAAAAAGGAAAGTGGCAACTTAACTTTTCCATTGGATCCAATACATGCATTGGAAAATTTGGAAAATTCTTACTGTATTGATGACTGTAATAAACTCACCAGAGGATCATGTAAAGAATGTAAAATATGCTTTTTAGGATGATTTAAAGCAAGAAAGAAAACTTCATTCCAAATCATTGATTTTTCTATGTGCTGGAACTGATCAGCATCATTAATGAATGTTGCAACATCGACCTTCATTACTGGTTGTAACAAATTTTCCATAGGATCCTGAAAATCATGAAAGATTGGCTCTTGTTAATTTGGAGGAATCAAGACACATCCTTCTTTTGCAACTAGTTGCTCTTCATGATGAATTTTGGGAAGAGTGTGCTCTTGGTCTTCAAAAAATTTTGAACATATAGATGGACAAGTTTCATCTTGAAACAAAAATTCAAGAAATGAAACATTTGAAGAGAAATTCGATTAACACTCCTCATTAATTTATTGGTCTCTTGAACACTGTTGAATACCTTCATATAATTCGAGGGAATGAATGTGACCTTCATCAATTAATTGCTGATCAATATTATCTTCATTCAAAGAAGACATTGTTTGTTGGAAGTTTTCTTGAATACAATTCTCTTCTTCAATATGCTTTAGAACAAACTCTTCTCTTTCACTACTCTTTTCTTGATCCTTGACAATCTGATCAGTTTCATTTTAAGTTGCAAAAATTGTTATTTGTTGGGGATGTTCTTGTGTATCATAAGACTGCTGCAAATCAGGAACTATTTTAGAAGATAGAATATTATTGTCATCTATTAGAGAATTCTGCTCAATTTCGCTATCATCCAAGGTAGAACCCATGACCTTAAAATGGTGGTGAAAAGGGTTTTCATTCAAAGCATCCAAAATTTCATCATCCATAAACTCTTCATCGCCATAAGCACTTTCCAACTCTTGAATAAAATTTTCAAAATTATCACAACAATCTTCAATCAAAAGAAAAGAAGGATAGGCCTATCTATAATTCTCAAAAAATATTGAGTGAAAATCCTTGAGAGAATATATACAAGCAAGAGGAAATCTTTCATACCAAGACCATGCTCTTTCTTCTAATGTGACCATGAACATCTTCGTTAAACAATATTCATGAAAATTAATCGTCAACTTACGCACATGCATATGAAATCTTATTAAATGAAGTATAGCATCATCACCTTTTCCATCTCTGAATTTTGGCAAGTATGTTTGCTAATCTGCTTGAGGCATACAATTTGGAAAGCATGGAACATGATCTTGATGCATAGGAGCATATCTTCTAGATTGAGAACTCATTTCGATTTCTGGATCCTAGTACTAGTGGATACTTCAGATCAAGTGGGAGTCTCCAGGTGAATGGTTCAGACTTTCATATGTGTCTAATCATTGTTCACTATCAGCAATCAGATCTGATCTTTGTCATTCTTTCCCAAGGAAGATATAGCACTCGTTTTCCCGACAACAATGCCAAAAATGTTAGTCCTTACAATCTCCTAGGCTGAAAAGGAAATCGAGAAGGGTAACCTCAAAACACTTCATCTCAGTATCTATCCCTACTGAGCATGAGAGGGATCTCTCTAAGTCTCTTATCAGTGATATGGCTTTAAAGAAAATGAGTTTTAGGCTAGATATATGTATTTGTTTGTTTGTTTTTGAAAATTTGGGTTTTAGGGTTTGGAGCCACAAATAGGTCTAGGTTGTAGGAGTGCAGGAGCAAATATGAGAAGGAGCTAGATATCAAAAGCCATGGTGTATTTAGAATATTTTTAGTGTAGCATAGAAGGTAAAATGTATAAGAAAATAATGAGCATAAGTAAACATGATTTCATTAGCTCAGGAAGACATAAACATAACTATGAAAACCAGATAACAAAGCTTGAGAAACAAGAATTTTGTATACTTCACTGTAAGGCATCCATAGAAAGAAGAGATATCATGTAGATAAAGATGTTTTAAACTTTAGAAAACAAATAGAATGAAGAACAAACACCATGAACTCACTGGGCTAGAGTTCTTTAAAAATAGCTGCAACTGTCTCTATATTAGCTGAAAAGATGATTACATGCATGCCTCCTCCACAAAAGTTCAACCCTTCTCTCTGAAAGAGAAATGATACATATAGACTCTCATAGACCACTTTCCCACCTTCAGGAGTCGAATTTCTTGGTGGAGGAACTTACTCCAATATTCTCTCAACCAACAGGGGAGAGTGACAAGGTGAAACTCAAACACTTCTTGGAGAGTTTGATTAGGAGTTTTCTTCCTTTATAAGGCCTAATAAACATAAAAAACAACATATGATGTACATTTATTAATGCCTACATCACCTAGCCTTTAAAATAGTGCCATTACATAGAGAATCTTGACCTCGACTAAGTAAAACTAGAAATTAAAAAATTTACACAGTGAAATTTGCAAATTAAAACATAGAAAAATGCAGAAGCGCAACGCCGACTTTGAGCTGATTTCTAGGTGCTATCCTAAGGTCAAAATGAAAATCGGAGAGAAGGGTCAACATGAACTTCAAGTATAGTTTCCATAACAGTTTGAATTTCCGAATTTGGACCATGGGAAGGCCTTCAAAAATCCATTCTCCCGAGGTCGCTCTAGGTGCGCAGCGCGTGTCAAAAAAGGGTCCAGAATGCTAGTTTTTTGCCACCTTTTTGCACTTTCTCCAAAAGTGAGCCACCTTTGTAAAATATAGGAAAATGGGTTTTTAGAAGATGGAAAGAGATTTCCAAAAATATGAAATTTTCCTGAAATAGATTCCCGAGGAAAAATCGCAGCGCCTTGAGCTGTTGATTTTCTGAGTTTAGCTCCAAAATTCACAAAAAATCAAAAGTGCTCAGAATTTACTCAAAATTGTCTAGGAGCTGTAAAATTATGTATGTTAAACCTTCATATATGCTTCAACAAGAATGTCCAAGTTTCCCTTATTCTTTTGGTCCTTTTTGGCTTCCTTGAGCTTGTTTTCAAGCTGCTTTACCTTGACATTGGTGATCATGTTTTGAGCATGGTAGTGGTGCGCCATATGTCTAAGAAACTAATTATCTTTGTTTTCCTTCTCAAGTATGTTCTCAAGGTGGAAATTGATCTTTACAAGCCAAAACTACCTATCTTCATTTATCTCCATGGAAATCCTCTCCTCAAATGTCAATTCTTCCATTGGTGGCTTTTATTCTCTTCTAGGTCTGGGTTCATGTCTTTGAACCAATACTTTGCATGATTTGGTATCCTTGTGGCAAGAGAGATGACATCAACTAAGAATGTGAAATCAATCCCTACAATGGTGGCCTTTTCTCCTTTCAGATTGATGGCAATCAAATCAATGAACTGCTCATGAAAACTTACCTCTTCTGCTCTTTGGCAACACCCTAGGTAGTTAATATCTTCAAAGCGTTGTCTTATGAATGGTGAAGAATTGATCTCATTTCAGTTTCTAGGCTCATACCTCATAGTCCTCCCTCCTTTATGATGTTTTCTCTTTTCTAATGGTGAAGAATCTCCTTCCATTTTTGAAACCTTAGATGATAGGAAATGGGAAAAGAAATAGTGAAAAGTGATTGAAGTGGTGAAATGAGGGAGTTAGGGAAGGGAGATGGGAGTAGGGAAATTTTTGGAGATGGACAGAGGTTTTAGGAATCCTTAGGAAGTTAAATGAAATTCACACAAACCCTAGATGACTAAACTAACCATCATTCATTTGTTTTGCCAAAGTAAAAGAGGGAGTGAAATGAGAGTACTTACTTGCTAGATGGCTTAGAGAAATAGAAAACATGATCTAAATCTTAAAATTTGAATTTGGGTGATTTTTGGGATACTCTACCCTCTGCATAGTGCCACTTTGAGAATCGTAATAGAAAATAAGTGCCATGTTCCAACCTACTTTTGGAGGCCTTAAAATACTCCAAATTGAGCATTGGATAGCTCGTTGGAAATATCTAGAAGTATTCTACAACATGGACTCATCAAGAATGTAATTTTGACATTCCATCAGGGAGAAAAATGGATTTTACCAAGGTCACTCTAAAAACCTAGGGTGTCTCTCACCAAAGCATAGTGCCAACTGGAAGAGGACTCTTGGATGCCGTCCACTAATCCAAATAACACGCTGAAGGTACCATTGGAAAGCTTAGGATGTGCGCTAGACAATAGAGTCCTTAATCACTGCCAAAACTTACTCCAAACCGATAAAACACTATCTTGAAGTAAAGCTCTCTAGAAGTGTAGCAACTCTCCCATAACGAGTGTAGTTTGGGAATTTATTTCAAGTCATAACACTTGTGCATAAAATGAATGATGTTTTTATTCCTTGGACTATAATGGACAAAAAACTCTTTCACTTTTGTAAAATTACTCTCCATTTGGTCCGAAACATATTTTTAAGAAAAAATGTCCCTATGAGGAATGATGAGACGAGGTAGTGTACTGCAGCATTGTCTTATTTGAAATAAAACATTACCTTTACCTTTATTTTGCTTTCCATAAGTTGCTATCTCCCTTTACCCACTAAATTACATGATGGACATATTTTGTTTTGATATATGGTATCATGACAACAGATGGAGTGAAACCCAAGACCATGACCTAAAATGAGGAATTTAACCATTTCATGACCCAAGAAACTTAAATGAAGATATGATACCTCAAATAAGACAATGACCATGATGAGTGATGAAGACCACGAGTAGGTGAAGGGAGCAATAGTGACCTAAACACAACAACCAATGACCAAATTTTTATTTGAAGACTCATTGAAATGTTAAAAATTTGACCTGACACCGTAACAACACCTTGTAAGGGCATATTTGTGACAGGCTGAACTGACTGACACTAGCATCAGGCATGTAGTAAACATGTTCTATTGTATACTCATAGACCAAAAGAGCATTGCTGAAAAGCAACCTTCGAGTGATGGTCTGGCCTAGAAGTTGGTCAACGGGTACAACCTGAGAAGCTAAGGGTCATCCATTATAGTCAAGTTGTCGAAGCATAAATTTAAAGAAACTTTGTTGATGAAAATGATTCCATCGGTTAACTCGGCACAGGACACTTAGAGAAATTCTGGGAAAGCAGTCTTAATGAAAAAGTGCTTCCACGAGGAATAATGACAAAACCATCACTCCAGAAGTTGCATACCAAGTTACGTCCCCATACACTTCAAACATTCTTCTGACTATGGACTACAACATAATTGATGACATGAAGAATTTTTGTGCGAACATTTCAATGTTTGAGTTAACAAATATCATGAGGTAGCAGGACATCCTCTTTCAAGCACTTGGATAGTCCTCTGCAAGTAATAATGCTTCTTCAAACAAGAGATCTACTAAGTCTCATAGTTCTCTTGAATCTGTACTTGATGCTTTAATGATTGATGAATATACACTCTTCCCCCATTTTCTGTCAACTTTTGAAATATTTAATTTCAATGTACACAATTTCTTGGTTGATTCTAGTGCATCGGTGAACATAACGCCATTATCTGTTCCAAAGAAAATCTATGCAAAATGGGACAAAACAGATGCACAGATTATTAAATTGGATAGAACTCAGTTCCATGAAATTGGTGAACTAAGAGATGTGATCATCCACTTATCATCCGATGGGCGAGTCCACCAACGTATCAATATAGTGATCGTGGAAAATCTGGAAGCATATGGAGTGTTGTTGAGCAGAGACTGGTGCAGCAAGCTAAAAGGGTACTTTTCTATGGACTTGTCACATTTATGGCTTTCTTATAAGGCAAGAAATACTAATACCAGGGTGGATTTAGAAAGATACATGAAACACATTGTCACTCCCTTGAACGGACATAATGAACCGATGGCTTTCGCAAAACTAATTTTTAGAAATTGCTTCCTCGAAACCCAACTAGGGTGTTATCTTGCACAACCATC
Source organism: Pinus taeda (assembly GCA_000404065.3). Taxonomy (NCBI): domain Eukaryota; kingdom Viridiplantae; phylum Streptophyta; class Pinopsida; order Pinales; family Pinaceae; genus Pinus; species Pinus taeda. The sequence continues at coordinate 12,130 of APFE031340283.1, forward strand.
CCTAGTCCCACTAGATACATATTTGGAGCTCCTTCCTAGTCTAATAGGTGAAAATTACCTTTGTACACTTAGTATTAGTAATAATAGTAGTAGTGTAGTTCCCAGTCCCTACACATATTATATGTGGACTTTGTACTTCCAAAACGCAGGAGGGATTTGAAGATGGTTGCATTTAATAGACCCACTACAGAGAAAGCATTTGATCTCTATTCCCTTGGAATTTGAGTGCACAAACAACATTGTAGAATATGAACCACTCGTATTGGGCTTACAAAGAGCCATTGACCTCAATGTTTCCCTCCTGAAAGCAATAGGTGACTCAGAAATTGTGGTGTGATAGGTACCCAATACCACACATTGTGTGTCACCTCATCTTATAAGTTATCAACAAAAGTTATGGTATTAGATTACACATTTCCAATATTTTAATATCCTTTATTTTCCAAGAATGTGTAACTCAGTTGCGGATGCGTTAGCAAATGTCACTGCTAGGTTGTCACCATTAAAGAACAATTTTTTTTTTGAAATTATTTATTACCCATCCATCACTGATGATATCACTAATTTATGTGTTTTTTATAAGGACCAACAGATACTGTGCTTCATGGAAAATATTGATGTGTTCAAAGACGCATCAATCGATGAGGACAAGCATGAAAAGGCATTGCAGGATGCAGCCAGTGCAAGTAAAGGAAAACTCATCCCAAAGGGTGTGGTATCATTAGAGAAGTTGTATGACCTACAAAATCTCTTTCAGGGCTGTTAATGTGAAGACCCATAGTTCGACAATGTCCACGAGAAGATCGACTTAGGAATAGAAAAAGATCTTAAGTATGCCAATCTTCATACTTGTTGTACACCACAAGAGCGGAAAGCCTTTATCCACTTATTCAAATAGTACCAAGATGTGTTTGTGTGGATGTACAATGAGCTTAAAACATATGTCACATTAATCATCCACCATTTGATACCAATAAAAGAAGGGGCCAAACCATTCCAATAGAAGTTGAGAAAAGTACATCCAACTATTGAACCTCTTTTTCAGAAAGAGTTGAGGAAACTACTGGGTGCCCGGATCATATACATAGTGGGACACTCAACTTGGTTGTCAAATTTGTTCCCAGTGGGGAAGAAGTCTAGGGAAATCCGCTTGTGTCTCTATTTCTGAAATCTCAATCGTGCCTTGGGAAAGACAACTACCCCATGTTGTCCATGGAATAAATTTTGAAAATAGTATTGAGGTTAGGAATGTTTTCTCTGTTAGACGACTATTCTTGATACAACCAAGCTTTTGTCTTAGAGCCTGACAGACTTAACACCACCCTCCGAACAAAGTGGGGTGCGTTTGCATTCAGACAAATGTCGTTTGGGATAATCAATGTTGTTGCAACATTTAAACGTTTTATGGACACCATTTTCCACAGATAGATTGGGAAAAGCATAGTGGTCTATTTTGACGATGGGACCATGTTTTCCAAATAGAGGCCAGACCATATATGCCACTTAAATAAAATATTTGAGCGTCGTCACAAGTACATGATATCCTTGAATCCCAAGAAAAGCATCTTTGGAGTGTTTGAGGGTAGTCTCTTGGGCCACATTATTGCCAAAAGTGGGATTAAGGTAGACCCAGACAGTGTCAATACAATCATGCAAATGCCCTTCCTAGTGAATAAGAAGGCTATGTAGTCCTTCTTAGAGAAAATCAATTTCCTCCGAAAAATTTCATCTTCGACTATGCTTAGATTGTTAAACTGATATAGGAGATGGTGAAGAAGGATGTAGTTTATAAATGGTAAAAGGGAAAAGGACACGTTTTCCCATATTAAGTAGGCTATAGCAGAAGCACCCACATTCTATAGCCTAAACTTCAATAAATATTTATTTCTCTACACTTTTTCTTCTTACACTTCTCTCGCCCTTGTACTCACCCAAAAGAATGAATTAAACAACAAGCGACCTATCTCCTTCATGAGCGTGAGTCTGCAAGGACCAGAACTTAACTACCTTGCCATGGAAAAACAAGCTTATGCAATATACAAGGTGGTTAATAAATTTTGGCCCTATATATTGAAGAATCATTGCATTCTCTTTGTCATGCACCCAAGATTCATTTCACTTCTCATTCAAAAAGAGTTGGGTGAAAGGATAGAAAATTAGATGATTGGGCCATAAGAATATGATCTAGAAATGAAAACCAGTTCACACAATCAAGGGCCATGGTCTTTCTCAACTAGCGGCAGAAGAAATGAACACAAAAAAAAAATAAGAAGACCCTTCTGGATGGGAGAAAGAAATTTAGATGTGTAGTGTCCAATGAGACTCCCCCACTATTAGCACAGACACTTGGTATGTTAATTTGTGCCAATACCTTGAGAAATGCATTGTTCCCTCCCACTTTTCCACACGGAAGAAGAGGGAAAACAAACTTAAATCATTATCCTATCAGTTAGTGCATCGGTTCTTGTTAAAAAAGCACCACTACGGAGTACTACTCATGTGTTTGGAAGCACATGATTCATAAAATCTATTGTGTGATCTCCATGATGGACTAGCCAGGAGACACTTCATAGGTGACACAACAATGCATAAGGTCATATAGTCCAATTTTTACTAGCCTAAATTATTCATAGATGCTCATGATTATGCTCACAAGTGTTTGGTCTATCAGAGGTGTGCTAGCAGAAACAAGAAGTCCGTCACCCCATTGTAGCCCATCGTAGTGGAATAACATTTTCAATAATGGGGCTTGGATATTATTAGAGAAATGTTTCCACATTCAACAAAGAAACACCACTACAGTGGATGGAAGCAGTTTCGCTTATACAGGGGAATGATCTGGAAGTCATTAGCTTTCTATAGAAGAACATCATTTCTAGGTTCAACATTCCTATCTTGCTTGTTTTCGAAAATGAAAAATACTTCTTGTCACTAAGAATTTATGATTTTTCATTGAAAAATGGAATTGTACTGAAACATTAAACTATTATTATCCATATGGGAATGGTCTTCATGAACCCATGAATAAGAACCTAATCCACATTATAAGAAATACAATATTCTCTGAGTAGCGGAACTGTCACTGTGCTTTGGTAAATGCCTTGCGGGCTGACCGAGTCATGTTGAAAACTTCCCTGAATGCCTACCCTTACTTCCTGGCGTAAGGAGGAGAAGGCATCCTCCCGCCCAACTTCTACTTGCCTTCTCTCCAAATCTCACAAGAATCCCAAGGCAAGTCATTTATGTTAGTGCAGCATAGGATGGATACCCATCATAAACTACACAAAAAAAGGTTGAAAGCAAAAGAAAAAAATTCACTCACCAAAGTCATATCAAGAGGTGGTTCAACAAGAAGTTTGTAGGGAAGAATAACTTTAGTGTGGGTGACTTAGTCTTAAAGTGGGATAAATCCCATGAGGACAAAGGAGATAACACCAAGTCTCAGTCCCTGTGGATTGGGCCATTCATGGTGCACGAAAATCTTGGCCATTACACTTATCATCTTCAATCACTTGATGGGAAGATTGACTCTCTCCCTATCAATGGTCAAGACTTAAAACACTATTTTCAATGAAGATCTAGGGATATGCCCTAGATTGTGTACAACCTTTTCTTTTTTCGTTTGTTTGTTCTCTTGAGTTTCAATTTGGTTTTAGTAATGTGAATAAGTGTTGTTTATGTGCATGTTGTGGATTCTAAGTATGTGTGTGGATGAACTCTAAAGAGTCTTGTGACATTTCAAAATTTGTCTAGCCTTATTTCCATATTCCTTGTGTTGGTTATATCTTTTGGATGATGAAGTTCCAACAGCAAATATGATCCATTCGTAAGGAGAGTTTTGGTCCAACAATGAGCCCATGTATATTTTGGAAACCCCATACCTACACTCGGTCTTCATGTTTTGGTGTCTTCATGCTTATTAACCTAGTAGAAGCAAAGAAGGGGAAAATCCAAATGAGAAAACCTAAGTCAGAGATCTCTATATGCTTCTTTGAAGTAACAACCTCTTTTTCTCTCAATAATTCATGATCCCTCTTCTACCCCAAAATAAATAAGTGTCAATGCATAGTTCTCTTTAAAATAAATAAATAAAGGTGAAAGAAGAGAAAGGCTTCCTGCGTAGAGAGGTAAAGCAAGCAACTCCGTTGGGGTACTATCCATGATTGTTGGTAGAGGATCAATGTTTGTGTTCCTGCATGGCTTCGCTAGGGTACTGTCCAAGCCTGCTCGCAGCAAAGCAACACTAGAGATGAAAAATTATACTCTGAAAATCTTAAGCTCGCGAGCCACACTACCCTTCTGAGCTCAAAATATTACCATATTGTTGAATCTTATGTGGTTTTCAACTGAGAAGGTATAAGGGGGATCACACCTATTCATGGGCTAAGTGGGAAGGCCAAAGTAATCTGCATGATGAATCAATACTCCCTAAAGATCTGAGGTCCTACATAGAAGAAGTTAATCGAAATAGAGAAACTAGAGTTCAACTAGTGAGTCACCAAGTGTTGTAGCTTTTACAACACCCCAAAATTTTGGCTTACACTCAATTTCATAGCCTTCCTTGGTCTTGTACATTATTTCCGCAAACATTAGTGCTTAGTTCAAGAGATTTCTTGCAGTGTTTTGTTCCCTTTCACATGTTGGGTTAGTTGTCGTCTTTCAACGTGTTTGGTTATCACGAAATGTTTACAAGCCTATTTTGATGAGTTTTTATAACTATGTAAACATTTTTCATGCTCACGCATAAAGTTCTGAGCACTGTCACACAAGTTTCATCATGGTTGTCCCAAAGTATATCTTAAGTTTCAAACTTGTCGTATATTTTTGTAAAGTATTCGCACTGAGGGAGATGCTTTGTTCATATGTTAGATGATCTATGTTGTCATTCCATCAAATTATTCTAAGTGTGTGATCACAGTCAAGGCTCATCACAGTTCATCACCTATCTCACTGAACCCACACTTAGCCATCTTCAAAAAAACTTCTGGATCGAGCAACTTATCTTAACTAAACCCCTTATGAACTGTGCATTGTGCCATATCAACCCTCTAGTTGTGACCTTGCTAATTTTCATTGTAGAATGTGCAGTTTGTGTCTCCCAGGATTGCTTCACTGCGTAGTTCCTATGTCCAAGCCTTGACCTTGACCTCCAAATTGCATAGTCATGTCCTCTATCCTAGCTTCAACTATGCACTTCAGATCACAAGCCTCAAGCTCATCCCCTGAGTCCTTGAACTGTGAAGCTACGTAGTAGCCCAACCTCCCTTAACTACCATAACTACGTAGTTGGCTCTCCTAGTGTCCATGTTAGAAAATTATGTATTACAGAGCAATGAAACACATAAAATATTGCAGAAATATAAACACAGAAAACACATAGAATAAGAGAGACACAGATATATGTGGTTCACCCAATTTGGGCTACGTCCACGAAGAAACAACCAGTCCTTCCTTTTATATTATCCAGGAAAATGAAGAGATACAACCTACAACAGATTCATTGTAATTCCCTCTTCTCTCTCACACAATCTCCTCTCTCTTTCTCGCTCAGAATACACATCTACATAGCCGCAATACAATTCCATCATATACAATGAGGGGTTTCCTTCTAGGGAAAAGAAAAACCAAAATTAAACATAACTTCTACTATCATATTTTCGCCTAATGAATGACCCAGATTGACAACAAAATTACAACATTTTACAAGGCAATTTTACATATATTTTTAGCTTCAGGACGCTGCCCCCAATCCCCTGCCGGGGGGAGGGGGGGCTCTAAATAATTATCGTCGGCCCCCCTACAGGCACACATCTATGGGTGACATTTCCTCCTTCATTACGAACTGGGGTCCAATGTAGTGATACCTCTAAACAAAGAAGATAATCAGGCTCCACACCAATAGTCCATTCCCTTAACATGTCTCCACTGGCCCTCGGGACTGTGCAGTATTGTCCCTCAGGTCTACTTGGACTACACACTACATAGTCTCAGACCTCAAGAATTTCCCCTGGCTACTAGAACTGCAAACTGGGTAGTCATTGAGTCCCTCTTCCTAGCTTGTCACTTGTTCTGGGCTCAGGTGGTGGATCAGAATGCATCATCTTATACTAGGGTTTTTTAGATTTATGTTGTCTCTTCATGAGTGAATTGCAGGAACAGGTACCCTATCATGTCATGGAAATATGACGGAGAAGGAGAATAAGGAGGGAAACATTCTTAAATACTCTCTTGTAGTTGAACTTACAAGTTGATCAATCAAGAGAAAGCGAAGGGACACTAGTTTGCGACCACTATCCAAGACTGGAGATCATCGAAGATTCTGCACCACCAAGCCATACGAAGGTGAAGGGAAAGCACCTTTTAGAAGATATCCAACACTTAGCAGCAACAATGACTTGAAATTACCACTTCATCAAGTAGTCATGGTAGTTGTTTCTTGTCATATCATGTCATGAGTTATCATATGCCACATCACTATTGTGGATAATGTATATTGTATTGAAAATGTGTTGAAAATTGAAAGTAGAAATGGACACACATGGAATGTAAATGGTCATGTAAGTTGAAATGTCATAAGAAATAAAAAATTCATGAGGGTATTCAAAGAGTCACCCATGGTTATATATACTCCCTAGTTGTATGAGCAAAGTACTTTTCACCTTAGCTCCTCCCACAAGGCATTAGAGGGTTCAGCTATTCCTTTAAGGAGTAAGGAGCAGCTCCAATGCTCCACTTCTAGATCTAGTGATGTACATTGTAAACATGTGTCTTGGAACTTTTACTTAATAAAAGAAGCCTTCAAGGCGAGCACGTTCTTCATGCATGGACTATAAATGTTTGTAAGACTATTCTGTTGATGTTTTTATTTCATGTTTTCTTTCACATGTGCTAAGATAGTTGAACTATTTTAGTTATTTTAGTTCTTATATTATTGATAACATGTTGTAATGGTTGTTATTGTTTTCCAATCCTTGTAGACTATTCCACGGGATAGTAGATAGATCTTTCTCCATTTGTTGGTTGTATCAACCGTTGCATCTGATGTGGACTATTCTTCTTGATGTTAGAGGAATCGTTTTGATTCATGTGTGTCTCTTCTTGGGTGGTATTGTTACCCCTCACTTAGAGGATCACTTTTCTACAGCCTTCGTAGTAGAATAACCTTGACACAATCGCAAATCAACACTCACTAGACACACCTTCTTTCTTTTCACATATACCATTGCATCCCTCTCTCTTGCTGACAGTTAGTGTCAAGGAAAATCTGTAAGGATTCAACAACTGAGCCTTTATACCGAATGGTACTCCTACACCAAACAGTGTGAGGTATAATTGGGACTTCACATCGAGAATATTGCCTAAATATTGGCGGGTCCAACACCGCCAACATAATCTCTTTCAAGATGGCCAAATTTCTGCAATAATAACATTGTGGTCCTCCACCTCTTCCTCCATTTCTTCCTCCATCTCTGCCTCTTCCACTAAACTGACTGGGACTCTTTCCACTACCTCTCAAATGAGAAGCATTTCCTTGTGAATTCTAGTGATTTCTATTTTTATTATGATTATGATATTGACCCCTACTCTTTCCTCTTCCTCTATGCTTTGTAGTAAAGACATGTTCCACTTGCTCAAATGGTTTATTTTCTTCAAATAACAAGAATCCACTAAATTCATCAATTTTCATTATATTCAAGTCTTTGGAGACCATCATATTGGTGGTGACCATCTAAAACTTAGGTAGAACACTTCTTAAAATATTCTCAATTAGCCTTCTTTTTGGAACATATTCACCTAATGTCCTCATCTGATTCACAAGATCTTTCATTTTTGTGATATAATCATGAATGGATTCATTATATTGTATATGAGAATTTTCAAAATTCCTCCTTAATTTTTTCAATTTAACTACAACCACACATTCATATGTGTTCTTTGAGATATCACATACTTGGATGATACTACACCACTGATTCTTGGAAATATAAACTTTTCAACAACGGTCCCTAAAAATGAAAGTGCTTCATTATCTTTCTTAATAATTTCCTTTAGATATTTCTTATCATCATCACTTCTTTGAATCCGTTAAGAGAAGACAAGTTCCCATAAATCTTCAGTGATGAATATAGGTTGTGTGTGTTCTCTCCAATAAAAATAGTTTCCAACAACAAGTTTAGGCAACACAATAGTGTTTTTTACCATTAGATAATAAGAGAGAGTAATATGTATCCCACTTCAACCCAAGACAAGAACTAATGTCCCAAAAATTTGGACTCAACCACCACAAAAAAAATATTTTTTTATTAAATAAAGAGTACAAGATGGCACAACAAATGTGCAAATACCACCAACTTCTCCTAAGGTGATTAATATTTCTCACCTTCCATTTTCATCTATGTTACAAATCCCTTTTTTCTTCTTAGAAAATATTACAAAATATCCTTATTAAGAAAATTAAACATATACCCTCAATTTTAAAATCAAATATAAACTCAATATTAAAACCGTTCATTCTCTCTCATGAGTAAAGCTTGTTCTCCCCACTATTTCAGTATCTTGACATTGTCAATAAGGCACACATACATTTTCCATGGTGGGTGAGAAAATATTAATATGTGTGCTCTTATTCCCAAATGCTAATTCCCCCTCCTACAATATTAAATTAAAAAAAAAATCATTTGTCCTTTTATCTTATACAAAAATAATGTATTTTATAAATCCCTTAATAAACTTTTAATTATTAACTTACCTTGATTTCAAAATTATACCCTTTGAAATATATTCACTCCATAACGTGAATGAAACAAGGGCTACATAGAAGCTAGTGCCTGACACTTAATTTGAATGTAATTAGATCTAAGTAAAAATATTAAATTCAAGTTAGTATTAAGGTTTAGAATTGGGTCAATTTAGATTCCACTAATTGGTAAATTGAGGTATTTGGTTTTTTGTAATTCAACATTATTTAACTTGTTTACCCTGTCTGACCAAAGTAATAGGTGGTGAGCCTATTACCGAGTTCCTAATACCCGCCAGGACAGACATTGTTTTGGGATATAGTCATAGGCTTTACAATCAAATCGGAAATGTTTTCTAGAATGTGATCATGCAATTTGCAAAAATAATGTACAACATTTTTTTTTAATGAAAGTTTATTTGCAATAGGGCCATAGACTTTAAAATCATATTAGAAATGTTTTCTAGAATGTGACCATGCAATTTTGTTTTATACTATGTGATGGGCACTAGTATTGTAGTAAGGATGCTGCAACTCCTGGGGCTACCATCTTTACTTTATCAAGTCGAGGTTCGTACAAACTTGGAGGTGATAGTGTTGTATACACAAATAAAAGTGATGGTTCTGCATTTTTTCACTATTCAACTGGTGAGAGAGACCACTAAGGTTTTCAAGCTAGATTTCTATGGATTCAAAAGAAGCTTGATTATTGATGAGAGAAAGAGAAGTATACTCTAGGAGAAAGCTTGTCTACTGCAATAAGGAAAAAGATTGAAATCCAATGCCAAATACACATTATTTCCTAACTAACCATTGAGAAGCTATGCTTTACAAGAATGCCAAGATAACATGTGTAAAATGCTAATGTCCTAAGCATGGAAGTTAAAAACATCAAACATCATTGCTGTGCATGTAAATGACTGAAATAAATATGTTTTTTCTTTTTATTCTATTTATAAAAAAAACAAATGTGAAAGCTAATCTCTTTTGGTGATGTGGAATGTGGTTTAAGGATGCTGGTGGATGGTTGTAAGGCTTGGGAGACCCTTAGGTGACCTGGGGTGGCTTCCTAGAGGTTTTCCCTCAATTCAGCCTCAAAATAGACCACTGCAAGAAAACCTACAGGATGCCCTAAAAACCTACAGGATTCTCTGTCTTTCTACATGATACAGCCGAGAGAAAAATGATGGGTGTTGAAGGTGATGGAAGGCTTAGGGAAGGTTTTTGGTGGGTGTAATGGAGTGATAAAATGCCTAGGATTACTTATAGCTCAAAACCAAGGTTGGGAGAGGGTTGGATTTGCTCAACATGCTTGGAGGAGTTTCTATGTAAAATGATGAAATTGGTGAAGGTCTTACTGAAAGCAAGGAATGATTATGGATGTATGAAGTTGGAAGGTGGTTTCCTACTATGAGATATCTCTCTAATTATGAAACACCTACTCTACATCAAACATTGATAATTTCCAAAAAATCATGTAAACAAGAAGAATTCTAATAAGCTAGAAAAACATAGTTTAATGAGCTAGTTTTCTACTTCATGCATGATGGAAATTGCAAAATAAAATGGAATCGTTGATGAGATCTAATGTAAGACTGAAAATGGAAGAAATGGTAATTAATTCTTGCACTTGCAAACTGAACAAATGTTGGTTCAAGTACAATAAACTCTAAATTCTATCAAAAAGTAGAAAATCTATCTTTTCGGGGAGGCATAAGCGTCCTGTCCTCAAATCATGATCCCTGGAGGAAGAATTGAGGCCAAGACACTTATTGAAAACTTTTTGGTTTTCCCTTCATCCCTTCTAACCTACTGTTGAAGTAAAGCACAAATGGAAGCAAACTAATAAACAAACTAATCAAATCTACACTACTTGCAATGAAATAATTCTAAGGACAATTTAACCATGAGTCTATGAAACTAATCTAAACATACAGATACAAGAAGAGGAGACTTTGTTAATAGAGTTGGACCCTAACCCAAGAGCGTTAGCCCTCTAAGTTAACTCAGTTCTGGATCAAGAAAAATCTCATTCTCATTATCAAAACACAAAATTGCATAGCAATGTCTTCCATAAGTCTGGAGCTCGAAAATAACTAATGTTTTTACAACAAAAATTCAAATTGTAATGGGGCTCTAGGCCTCTTTATTTATACAACTGAAGTATCCAAATACTTCCTTAAATCTAGGGAGGCTCGGCTCCCAATCTCAAGATGAACTAACTCTTTGACTATCACTTGATTGGCTTCCTTTTTATCTTCATGACTTGGCTGCTTATACTCCGATCTGGTGTGATTGATGGAGGAACATTCGAATGAAGGAGGAGTAAATGAGTAGGATTTACCTCCTACAATCTTTCTTCCTTGTCCTGTTCGAGTTTTAGCCCTTAATATTGCTAAAATTCCCTAATTTTCTATTTCAAACCTACATTCAATGCACATTAGTCTACTAGGCATAATATCTCACTTTAACTCATCTCATTAAACAAAATATAATCAAAACATGTAATAAATTGTGAGAACAGTTGATTTGACTAAGCTAGGAGGTGAATTGAGGTCCATATATTTACCCAATGATGAGGTTCATCATCACACCCCTACTGAAAGTGTTGCTTATCCTCCGAGCAACTCAATCAATATCCATGTTTTTCATAGCTATAGTGGCCTCCCTGGCATCCCATGCTTTTGTCGTGGTTTCTTCTTCTTGTGCATAGAATCCTGCCTTCCTTTCTACCTCTTCCCACTTCTTTCTTTCTTCCTCTTCCTTCCTTACTTCTAACATCCCCAAGAGTAGTGGTGGACCGATTCCAAAGCCAATCCAATTGACTTTGAGCCTTCGGATGGTTTGTTTGTACATGGGTGTCCTGTTCAATGCTTCTCTCATCCTTTTGAGAAGAATGGTACTCTCTAATTTTCAAATTGTATGGAAAAGTATTCCATCTCCTTTTGAAAGATTGCATGTTGTCATCTCCTAAAAGTCTGAACATATCCTCAAAAGATGTAATTTCTTGCTCTTGGGTAGTAAGATACCTGGGTGCAAGTTGAGAATCATTTGCAATTAAATTATGTGTGCTGATGACAGCCATTGGATTGGATTGTTAAAATCTTATCATGAGAGGCTCTTTTTGTTCCCTTGCCAATATCTTCTTCATTTTTGTAGCCCTTGCTTCCTCATGGTTCATCCATGATGCCTAATCCATCAACTATAAATCCCCTATCGTTGCATTAGTGTACCATGCATTCATATCTGTCAAAGCCATGTTATCAAGTATAACTTAGACATCTTAGCCCTATCCTCCAATGTACTTTTATCACTGAGGTCAATGAACTGTCTATAATCCTAGAATGGCATAGTGCCTCTCTATGCTAGGGTCTTGATTTGGAACTACAGCCATTGTTCCTTAAGGTATAATGCATAAGACTTATCTGGTTTCCTGCACTGGATTGCTTCCAAAGATAGACTGGCCATAGATGCCAATTAATTCTCTCTTTCTTGCAGTTGTCCTTTCAACCATGCATTTTTTGCCTCCAACTAAGCCTTCATTATGGCCTCTCTATCCCCTCTCTGAGCTTCTCCTCCATGTGACCAATGTCCTCCACTCCCTTAGACTTGGAAATCTGCATCCATCTATGTGTTCTGGCTCTTTCTTTCTCAACTCAAAGAATAATGGAATGGAAAATTTTTGTGGAGTGACCTTTCCCCCTTCAATAAATTTGTAGTAGGAGTCAAGGTTAGTTTTAGGACTAGGTTCCCTTAGCTCTGGGTCCTCTCTCTTTGTTTCTTGCTGCATACTTCCTTCCGTATCCAATTTTTGAGTTTCCTGCAGGTTTAGCAGAGTTTCCTATAGGACTACCTTTGCTTCCTGTACGTCCTGTTGTGTATCCTGTAGGATGTCTTTTCCTTTGGATGAAGTAGATCTAGTCACAAGCCTTCTCTCATAAGTGATAAGAGACTTAGGGGAAGTTTGTGCTGAGGATGCTTCTCCTTGAGTTTTTATAAGAGGAGCCATCTTCTCCTATTTTTTAGGTGAGTCCTCAATAACAATGGTAACCTTGGTTGGAGTTTTAGGTTTTCCCTACCTTTTCCTTGTACTTTTTCTTGTCCTAAGGTATAAGGGGGTTAGCCTCTATCTTTTTCATTTTTGTTTGATTGGGGTGCTAAGGGCAGTGAGGGAAGTTGCTGCCTCTTTCTCAGTGGGTTTTGGAGACACCCTGGTTGACACATCCTTGTCCTCTATCTCCTCCTTTACATTTCCCTTTTCACCTTTGTCCTTCTACTCTTATTCTCCCTCTAGATCCTCATCTTGTTTATCAGTTTCTGCCTTAACATCTTCCTATGTTTCTTCATCACTTTCCTTCTCTTTCTCTTCCTATTCCTCCTCATCTTTTTCGTCTTCTTCCCTCTCTGCTTCTTCTTCATTTGTTTCAGTTCCTTCTTCATACTTTCATTGACAATAGGGCTTTTATCATATGTGAGGGCTTTGATATCCTCCTCTATCGGCATGTATCTGAAAATTGCCCAAGTGATAGGAATTATAAGGTTTTGGAGGGCATCTTCTATGATGACTCTGATTAACCCATGATGGGTTAGTTGTTGGTAGTTTCCTTCTTTCACCTTCATGCTTATATCTATTAGTGATTTCATAAGGAAGTATGGTATGCTGAGCCTGTGGTGAGGAGGTGTTTATGCTCCAAACCTCAATTCTTCAAGAAGACTAAAGTGATGTCCATATAACACACTATACCTACCTTCACATGATATGTATTTTATAAGGTGGTAGCTTACCTCATTCCATGGGTATGGTAGGCTTGCTCTCCTCACTCCATTTTTGTCTTCAATGAGCTCCTCTCCCTCTAAAAATAATTTCTCCTTTGCAGTTTAGCTACTTCATCATCATACCCCCTCAATTTCTCAAAGTACTGCATCCAATTATGCCTTGTGAATATTTCTATCATAGGAGGGTGTTGGTGAATCCTTACAATGTTAATGGGCTCCCTTCTATTAAACTCCCCTATCATTTTTTCTAGTTAATTTGAGGAGCAGAGATGTATGATTCAAAATTTTAATGAAGGAGGAAATGGGAGTGAAATTTCTATGGATACAATTCCCTTATAGAGCTATCGATTTCAATCAAACTAGGAGATTTTTATATTTTTTTTACTTGGAAAAATGGGAGGAAATGTAGAGCCTACCTCCTCATAGTGCTCCATGTAGCAAACCCTTGTGTTTCCCCCGCTGAAATTGCTCTCTGCCAATCCTGTAGATTGCCTAACTGTATCCTATAGGATTCCTGTGTGATCCTATATGATTTCCTATAAGATCCTGTAGGAAGCCCTGCACAGGAAAAAAATGAAGTTTTCCTCTCATGTAGGTTGCTTGTAGATGAGAGCGACTTTGCTATAGTACGCCTTGAGAGGATGAATGCATAAGTGCATGGGGATCAACATTTATTTCCTCTTATGGTCGAGTTGAGTGAGGTGGTGTGCTAGAAGCTGAGGTACGAATTTTTATTTTTGGACTATTGGTCCCCACTACCACATCATCATTCCCCTCACCTCGTAATTAACTCCCACTTCGGGAATTTGTAGTCTTAACTTCTTTCGACCTCATCCTCCTTTTCTTTGACTTGACTGTTGCCACTTGTGTGACTACTAACTATTTTGTCCTCGCTGATTGAACGAAGGTGGCCAAGTTAACTAGCCACCTTTCGCTTATAAACCAACTCATTCACAACCTTTACATATTTTGATTACATTATGAAAATGAGAGAGTGAAGCAAAATACTTACTTGTGGTAACAATACCTTGCTACAATTTGTTGAAGAAATGGGGTTTTTGTTGTATGTTGGTTGCATGTGATCTCTCCTTCTTTTTATTGTCCTTTGATGATTTCCTTGATGTGCAAGTACCTAGTGTTGAAGATGATGGTGCTTCTATTGCGCTAGAGATTTTTCTACCCTTGGATATCCATGCTAGAAACTTGCTGCAACTTATGATTTTTGTTCTGTGGGATAGGCTGCTACAGGATTTCCTACAGGATATCCTGTAGTTGCTTCTCCCTCAAAAATTTTAATCATTTCTACTGCTCGGCCCTGGGGATCATGACCATGGACAAATAGGAGGTCTAGGGTGTGAAAATAATGAGAAATAACCTTCAGGTGTTGTTCCCTTTGCTCTTTGTCTACTCTTTTTTTCTCTATGTTTTTTCTTGAATACTGTAATTTTTTGAAAACTTATTTTTTTAATGATGAATGCAGGGGTGATCAAGGTGGAGAGAGGTATGGTAATGAAGTGGTGATGTAGGGATTTTATTTTTGACATGGGTAGGTCATTTCCTTACCCTAGGGTAACTTCCTTTAGGATTCCCAAGCCACTCTAATTCCTACAGGATCATCCTGTAGGTTTTCAGGGGATCCTGTATGTTTATAGGGGATCCTATAGAAAACACAATACCCTTTTAAACTGAGGCAAATGAGTGAAAAAATGAAAAGAATGGTGGAATGATGAAGGATAATGAATGGAGAAATAAAAATATGAGTGGAATAGGTCCCTTTTGATTCTCTTTTGATCTTTGATTGTCCTCTTGTTGACTTGCAAACAATTTTTCATGATTTTTTTCTTTTTTTTTTTAATTATTTTTTGAAAACAACTAGTGTGCCTCCAAGAGGTTTTCATCCTAGCTTCTTGCCTTGGGTGCCTCAAGAGAGGTTTTATCCTAGAGATATTTTTTTTTCTCTCTATTTTTGATACCATTGGGCTGCCTTAAGAGGTTTTCAACCCAATAGTGGGACTCAGGCGCATCATGGAGGTTTTCACTTGAGTCTCCTTATTTTATTTTATTTTTAATTTTCTCAGTGACTTGATGATGCAGGAGCTCATAATTTCTCCACCACCATCACTTTTTTATTGATGCCATCAATGAACTCTTACTTTGACAATGGTCTTTTGTAAACGTTCAATCGATGCCCATTAACAAGTAAAGGAATGGCCTATGCATCTATGGTTCTGATCTGCACTAAACCATTGTCATGACATCTTTCTATAACATAAGGTCTTAACCATCTTGTCCTTAAATTTCCCTTAAAGTATTTATATCTAGAATCATATAACAAAGCCCAATCACCTTCTTGAAATTGCTCATCCTTGATGTTATTGTCATGCCAGATCTTCCTCTGAATTTGAGTTACCTTTATGTGTAGGAGGGCCTGCATTCTGAGCTCATCTAAACCATTCAACTGGATCAATATCTATTTCTGTGCATGTTAAGTTATGGTATGTTCTATTCTTATATCAGTTTACTTCTTTTCTTATTATATTCCACCAATTAGCAATCACATGTACATAAAGTAAAGTGCAGATAGAACATTAAACGATCGACAGAAAACAAGCCAAGACAAGAGACACAAAATGTGGCGGCTAGCCAGGGACA
>APFE031340292.1:0-10304 GCA_000404065.3 Pinus taeda
TGGGACCATATGTTATTAAGGAAGTCATAGATGGTGGTGCAATGTTGTTGGTGAAACTAAATGGCAAACTCTACCTAGGAAAAGTAAACGGTATTCAATTGGAGCCTTACACAGGTGGCTCGGCCATCTAACTAGCCACAAGAAGTCCAGCAAGTAGTGGCTATGCACGCTACTGACATCGCAGCGGTCCGAGTAGAGTTGGGAGGTCTCCACGTGAAGATCTCCACACCGACAAAGTGAGTTGAGGATGAGTCATGATGTTTGTTTTGGGGGCCTGTTGGACGCGGGATCCCCCAAGGCAAGTTTTGGGGCTTAAAGCCCAAGTTTTGACTATGTCTAATGCAAAGACTCCGCAAAGTGTTGGCGCAGAGCACAATGTTGTAATTGAGTCACAGGGTTGTTCGCCCTTACTTTTGTAATGTAATGTCGGCTTGAGAGTTCTACCCATGGTTCGAGGACCATGGGATTGTATAAATAGAGCAAGGCTCGAAGTTGTAGAGGGATCTAATTAGATCTAAGAATCTAAGAAAAGATGAAGCATTGAGTCTTGGTTGAAGTGTAAAGTCGTGTCTTGGGTTGTAGGATAGGAGAAGGCTCTGTAGCTGAGTGCGGAGAGGCCTAACCCCTACAGCTGAGAGTGCAGGGTGATTTGAGTCTGTAACCGTTGGAGAAAATAATAAAGAGAAGTTTCTTATCATTCTATGTGTCTTTTTCATGTTTTATGCATTGAAGTATATTGGGTATGAATTGCAATTTTACTGTTTATTTTTTGCACGAACTTATATGAATGTGTTGAATAAGCAAATATAAGATAAGCATCTATTTACGTGAAGTTAACTAACAATTATAAGAAGATAAGTAAGATCCGCAATGTAACTTAGGAAAAGGGCGCAGATCACTGCCTTAGCAGCGTGAAATCACCTCAGCCCCTGAGTAGGGATGCGCGAAAGCGAGTATAACAGAGCGCGAAGGCCTTGTAGGTCAAGAAAGTGTGTGAAGTGACCTACACGAAGGTATTCACAGTTGGACTAAACCGACCCCTCAGGCATCTCAAGGGTGTGGAAACTTGGTTCCAACATCCCCCCATACTGATTTAGGTGAGACCTCAGTCCGCACTCTGCGCGCTGTTGCCAAAATGGCCAATAGTATAGGGATTTGTTTGGATAATTAACTTCGAACCTGGGTCAAGCCCCATCAAGCCAACACCTAGCTGCCCTAGAATGGTTCCTAAAGACAGTCTTGATATCTTCATAGGGTAGTTGGTAGATGTCCCCTCCTGCTAGCAGGTTTAAGGTATACAGAAGATCTTCCCTTACCCCTCTAAGCAGGACTAGCTTCAATGACTCAGGATCAAGTGTGCACCTGGCCCTTTTGTAGCTAAGCTGGAATCTTTCTTCATAAGCCTCTAGGGATTCACCATGCCCTAAGGTCATCCTAAAAATTTCCTCTTTAGTGTCTTTGGACCTACATTAGTCTCAATACTTGTAGTTGAAGGCTTGCTGCATATGAGCCTAAGTTGTAATGCTATCCCTAGGTAAACCCATGAACTAGCGCAAAGTTGCATCCTTGAGAGTGGATGGGAATAGTTTCAAATTCTGCTCATCATTGGTGTAATCATAGGTTCTGCATATGACAACAAACTCAAACAAGAAAGTGTCTAGATCTTCTGAGGTCAGGCCATGGAAATGAGGAAGAGCAGAGGGGCTTATATTCTTCATCTTGGTATCCCCATTAGTTTCTTTGATGGGAAAGGCACCCTCAACTCTTTCTTTATTTCCCTTGTCATTTCTATTTTCAGCCATTAGGTTAGTTGGAATTGGTTCTTCTTATTCTTCTCCCCATGTAGGCTCTTCAAATATCTCTGGCTGTTCACCCAAGGGGTTCTCCAATTCACAGCCACCGAAGAAGAGGCAAGGTTGACTGTTTGAAGTAGTGGGGGTATTAGGTAGAAATTTTGTTTTTTTTTGTGTTTTTCAAGCTTTGAAGATAATTTCATAATTGAAATTACAAACTGAATGGAAACTAACTGACTGAATGAAAACTATCTACTTGAATGAAATCTCACTTGAAAAATGGAAAAGAAAGCAAACTAGATTACTTTTGCAGAAATGAAGCTAATAGCGAAATGTCAGAGATAAGATAATGGCACCAAAAAGTGATGAGAAGCATTATTGTAGCAAGAATGTTGCAACTCCTAGGGCTACCAACTTGACTTTATCAACCCGAGGTTCGTACAAACTTGGAGGTGACAATGTTGTATACACAAGTAAATGCGATAGGCCTGCTCTTTGTCACTGCTAATCTAGCGATAGACCACTAAGGTTTTTCATACCAGACTTCTATTGATTCAGAAGAAGCTTGATTACCAATGAGGAAAAGAGAAATCTACACTAAAAGCAATCTTGTCTACTGCAGTAAGGAAAAAGATTGAAATCAAATGCTTAAACACACCATTCTTCTAACTAACTACTAAGAGGATTTGCCTCAAAAGAATGATAAATTAACATGTATGCAATCCTACTATCCTAGGCATGCAAATTAAAACATCAAACATTCTACTGTAGTGCATGTAAATGAATAAAATAACTCTGTTTTTCTTTTTGTCTTTTTTTGTGTGAAAGTATGAAAGCTAACTTCTTTTCGTGATGTGGCAGGTGGCTTAGGGATGATGGTGAATGGTTAGAAGGCTTGGGAGACAAGTAGGGGTCCTTTTCTAGCTTCCTAGGGGATTTTTCCTCAATGTTTCCTCAAAATAGGCCACAACAGGTTAACCTACAGGATGTCCTGAATTCCTACAAGATTCCCTGTATTCCTACAGGTTACAGCCGAGAGAAAAGGAGGGATTTTGAAGGTGATGGAAGGCTTAGGGAAGGTGGATGGTGGATGGAATGAGGCAAGGGAGTGCCTAGGAATCCTTCAAAGCTCAAAATCAGAGTTGTGAGATGGCTAGATTTGCTCAACAAGCTTGGAGAAGTACTCTTGCGAAATGATGAAATTGGTGAGGGTTTTAGTGAAAGAAAGTGATGACCATGGATGGATGAAGTTGGGATGAGGTTGTTGATCATGACATCTCTATGTACTACTAAAATTCCTGCACTTCATCAAACATTGAAATTTATCCATAAATCATGTAAATAAGAAGGATTTCAATTAACTAAGGAAAACAAAATTTCACGAGCTAGCTGCCTATGTCATGCATGGGAAAAATTGCAGAATAATATGAAACCTTGATGAGACATAAACTAAGACTAAAGATAGAAGAAATTGAAATCAAATCCTATTCTTGAAAACTTGCAAAATGCTAACCAAAGTAACAGAAAACCCTAAATTCCATGAGAAACTAGAATTCTGTCTTTTTGGGGCTGCATAGGAGTTCTTTCCTCAAACAATGATCCCTAAAGGGAGGAGTGAGGCCAAATACACCTACTGGTAGCTTTTTTATATTCCTTTATCTCTTCTAAGCTACTGGTGAAGTAAGGCACAAATGGAAGCAAACTAATTAAATCCACATCCACTTGCAATGAAATAATGCTAAAGATAATTCAACTATGAAATCAACTAAACATACAAATACAAGAAGAGGAGCCTTTGCTACTAGGGTTGGGCCCTAACCCAAGAGTTTCAGCCCTCTGATTCAACTCAGTGCTGGATCAAGGAAATGCTCATTCTCATTATCAAATCATAAAATTACATAACAATGTCTTCCACAAGTCTTGAACTCGAATATGACTAGTGTTTTTATAGCAAAAATTTGAATCCTAATGAGGCTCTAGTCCTCTTTATTTATACCACTAAAGTCTCCAAAAACTTCCTTAAATATAGGGAGGTTCAACTCCCAAACTCGAGATAAACTAGCTCTTTAACTTTCACTTGCTCAGCTGCCTTTTGATCTCCATGACTTGGCTTCTTGTACTCTGAGCTAGTGTGATAAATGGAGGAGTATTTGAATGAGTGAGGAATACATGAGGAGGAATCTACCTCCTACAATATCTCCTCCTTGTCTCATTCCAGTTTCAGCCCTTAATTAGCCAAAATTTCCATGATTTTCTCTCAAAAACCTGGAATCAATGCACATTAGTCCACTAGGCATAATATCTCACTTTGACTCATCTCATTAAGAAAAATACAATCAAAACATGTAAGAAATTATGAGAAGAGTTTATTTGAATAAGATAGGAGGTGCATTAAGGTCCATATAGTTACCCAATGATGAGGCTCATCACAGTCCCAATCTTCTATCATACCTTGGGTTCCTTGGTCTTCTTATTTTCCTCCTCAACTCCTTGAGAGTCCTCAAGCATGTCATCCTTCTTGTGATTACTGAGAGACACATCTATGCAGTTTCAGTGGGAAGTAACTGCTACAGGATGAGGCCCTGGGAGGACACATTTGTGCAGTTTCAAGATGCAAGGCAGACTGAGCAGCGGGGTGAGAAACTGCATAGTTTTAGGATTCAAGGTACTGTTGCGGGATGAGGTCCTGGGAGCACACCTTTATGTAGTTTCAAGATGCAAGGAAGACAAGACCATTGAGGGAAAAAATTGTGTGGTTTTAGGATGCAATACACTGCTATGGGATGAGGCCTTGGGAGGGCACATCTGCATAGTTTCAAGATGCAAGGAAAATTAGGCAGCTGAGGGAAAAAACTGCGCAGTTTCTAGAGACATTGGGTTTCGGTAAAGCGAAGGACATTGGAGAAAACCACTGCATAGTTTGAATGCTAAGGGAGGTTGGGCAGATTTCCCATTGAAGCAAAACAAACTTCCCTTTTCATAACAAGTGATAATCCCCATCCCCAAAGATGACACATACTATAGAAAAATAAAATCATGAATGACTCTTAAGATCAGAAAGGGGAGCTTGAGATCATCATCTTACCAATAAGTGACTAAGGAACGATTGATCATAAGATCCAAAGTAGAATCTGAAATTTGAGTACAGTCCAAAATTTTGGAGGGTGTTGCAACCACTACAACACTTGGCGACACACTGGTTCAATTCCAGCTTCTCTTTCTTGGTTCATTTTAGTGCAGGGCCTTGGTCCTTAGGAAGTATTTATTCATCGTGCATATTACTTCGGCTTCCCCACTTGCCCCATGGGAAAACATGGTCCCCTTTATACCTACTCAGTTGAACACAACACAAGATTCAGTCGAATCACAATGTTTTGAAATGTGAAGAGTAGTTTAGCTCTCGAGGTTAAGATTTTCATAATATAGTTTTTCATCTCTAGTGTTGCTCTGCTACTAGAAGGCCTAGAAAGTACCCCAACAGAGTCACGTAGGAACACAAGAATTGCTCCATTGCCATCGAGCCTGGATAGTACCTCAATGGAGTTTCTTGCTTCAACTCTCTGTGTAGGAAGCCTTTCTCTTCTTTCGTCTTTATTATTTTTGAAAGAGAATTGTGCATTGGCACTTATTTATTTTTGGGGCGGAAGAGGGATCTCGACTTATTGAGATCAGGAGAGTTTGTTCCTTCAGAGAATGATGTAAAGACCTATAATTCAGGTTTTCCCATTTAGATTTTCCCCTTCACCATTTCTACTAGTTGAATAAGCTTGAACACACCAAAGCAGAAAACTGAGTGTAGGCATGACGTTCCCATACTGGACACAGGTTGATGGTTGGACCAAATCTCTCCTTACAGATGGATCGTATTTTCCATCAAGACTTCATTGACCAATAGTTACAACCAAACACAAGGAAGATGGACACAGGACTAGCCAAGGGCTGCAATGTCACAAGTCCCTTTGAACTTCAACCACATACACATTCAGAAGCCAAGACACAGGTCCAAGCACAACACTTATTCGTGTAGTGAAAACAAATAGAAAATAATCAAGGAAGGACACGAAGAAAAAAGAAAGTACACATGGAACCAAGAAACCAAAATCAAAAGACAAGAAAACAAAATGACTAAAGCAAACATGATGTGAAACAAGAGAAAACAAACCAGAAAGAACTACCAGGAGCGAGTGCAAGATGAGTGAAAAGAAAGGAAAACTAAGATGCAACTAATCCTACTCCTATCCTAACAGCTAGATGGTTAGGGTTACATGTAATTAAATTTCTAGTGAATCCAATGTAGCCATTCTTGACCTGCATCCATAAAGATATGAACTATTAGAATAGATAAAAAGTGATGTGTAACAGAAAATACAGAAACTTGAAAGACATGCAAATGGGAAGGAAGGTCTTTCCTGTAGGTAGAAAGACATGTCACAACCACTACTTTTACCCAATGCACATGCCTACCTCTTTAATGGATACCCCTTTTCAACAAACCTTGGAAGCCTCTTGCGGGTGCGTCCTTGTCTGCACTGAACTTCTTAGCAAGCATGAGGAATGATTGAAACTTGCCACCTGCAATAGAGCTTGCCAAGTAAAATCGTTCCAACCATTTAGCGATTGGATCATAAAATTCATAATGGTTTTCTGGAAAGCCTCGTGATTTTTGAAAAGATAAATCTTCGATTAGAGAGATGGGATCACACTAGGAATATTGTAAAGAAACATAGATCTGATCATTCTTGGTGGTCATGCTGAGACAATACGACCCTGCCATAACCATCAGTGAAGGTTGAAGTTCCTCACCTTCTTGACATAATTCTTAAAAGAGAGATGTTAAACGGTGAATATTAGAGAGCAAAAATCCACTATCGTTGGATGTGCTGATGGGAAAATGATAAGTCGAATGACAATCACTCAAGATAGAGAAACGATCAAATGAACTAATTGAGACATCAGATTCCTAGTTTGCAAAGAACAAGGAAAAATACATGTGAACAATCTTGTGAATGATTTGAACAATGAAACCAAGTTCATTGTGAGCTAGATATGATGGACCACCTTCCTGCGACTGGTGACCATTATCGCAAGCATCATAGCCATCACAAGAATTTAAAAAGGATGTTAGCACCATGAATGCGTGAAACTAGTTGAGGAATGACGAATGGAGTAGAACTTGATTCTTGTGATAGAATTTGCGTTCATCATCACCCGGGGAGATCTCTGGTGTGACAAGAGGATAGATTTGTAGTACAAGATTTGCAAGAAGACCGAGGAGCTAACCATTAAGGGAGAAATTCAATAAGTACGATTGCGGGTAAAGAGAGTCTTTGAGATGATTAACTTCACAATCCCATGATTTCATGATAGATGAACATTCCCAACCCAAGTTTTAAATGAGATGTTTTCATGAAGACGGATGCGCTGTAACAGACTCATGAATCTAATCATAAGTGAAAATTTGAAAATTTGAGAGACCACACCCGGAATACCAAGAATTTTTCACATCGGAATTCAAATCGAGTGAAACCATGTAGATAAATGGATTGTGCATTAGAAACTAGATCTGATTTGGTTTAGGGGGCTTACCATAGTCATGAAGTCCTGACATAATCATCAATGGACGTTGAAGTGCCTCGACTCCCTGGCACATCCTGGAACATTTCAGAATTGTAGAATCACATTTTGAACCTTGAACCAGACCATGCATGGCTTAAGGGTTGCTGCTACTGCTAATTTCAAAACTTGTTTCCGGACAACAACCATCTTTGTCACAGGTTTCAACAACAATCAGATTACTCAATTGAAGAGGCTCTTCTGATGGTACGTCCAAAGATAATAATTGGTGAGCTCGCATGAGAAAGTTGATGTGACCAGTAGTCTTCATGCAAAAGAAGGGATGATGGGGAATAGGAAGGACACTCTATGATTAGACCATTTTCAATCTTATCATAGACAACCTTACCATCTTGTATCAATCGAGGAGATAGTTCATCGAATGAAGAAGCAAGAAAACATGGAGCATCTCCGCCACATGTAGATTTGTTACAAATGGTAGGACACAAGGGAAAGTGAGGTTTAGAGGAAGTTTTGATATGGAAGACTTCTTTGACCGGAGCACATTCTAGAGCTTAGTTAGAGTCTTCATGATAAAGAGGAAGATCACATGATGTGCTTGGGCATTCGTCACGACATATGGAAGCATGGGAGTGATGACTTCCCAAGACTGGGGGTTGATCGAAAGAATTGATTTTACAGGATGTTCCGCTGAGATTAGTGTATTGAGAATCATTCAAGAATGGAAGCTCATTGTTTTGATGTAAACAATTTTGAAAAAGAGAGGGAAGATTGATAGTGTCCACACCTTTCTGCTCCTCTTCCTATGTAATGTGACTGCCTTGTGCTTAAGAATCAAGAGAATGCAAACAACTGGCTGGTGAAGAAGATTGATCAAGCGATTCATGGTACAAGGATTCATGGCTTGTAGATGATAAAGGATGGCAGAGATGCAGGTCAGATTCGAGACTTGAGTTATGAACGGTGACATCGTCTTGTAGAATGGAGGAGTGAGTCTTCGATGTAGTCTTCCTGAGTCATTCTGAAACGTCCTTCATTGAAGCAGGAGACAGATGAGAAGACGAGCTGAGGACTTGATGTGCAGACTTCTCAGCTTCATGATCACCTTGAGGGGGCACCCACATTGGGACTGGAAAAGGGGGAGGACAAGAAAGAAATGGGGTGGTGGGCTCCTCCTCTACAATCTGAGGTGCCTCATGATCCACGAGAGATGGGGAGGAAGTGAAATCAGGAGGTTCACCATATTGGGAAACATGAACCAACCTTTGGAACTCTTGTTTCACAAAATCTGAGTTCAAAAATTGGTCAGGAATTTCGCAACAGAGGTGAAGGAACCACTTAGTGAAGTCCTCAACTAATTCATCAGACTCCATTCTTAAATGACATATTATTTTACTGACATCTTGTTGGTTGTACTTATCAAAAGCTTTACACATCATCTTGGCAAGTTGAGTAAGAGAATAGATAGAAGCAACTGGTAGTGTATGACACCATTTTTAACATGACCTTCAAATGTGAGGGTGATTAATCTAGCCATGACATATTTAGACTCTACTTTGTTACAAAAATAGAGATAGATAACTTGAAAGAGATGTTCACGAAAAGTTGATTCACCCTCACCATCGAACTTAAGTTTGCACAAGTCATGAATGAGTTCTGCAGGGATGGTTCAATTAAGATATTTGGAAAAACATCCCTTGATTATGATTTTGGGAAGATCCATTTTAAAATTAAGAGATTTCAAACCAAACTCAATGGGTACATCCTATCATCTGGGCCTCCTTCTAGCACCAGAAATGTTGACGGTGCTAGACCCGCCAACATTCAGGCGATCTCCCTCGTATGAAGTCCCAACTATACCTCACACCATTTGCTATAGGAGTCCCATCTGGTATAAAGTTTTGGTTGCCTTATACTTAGAGATATGCCTTGGCTCTAGCTGTCAGCACATGAGAGTGTTGCATTGGTATCTTTAAAAAACAAGGTAAGTGTGCTTGGTGAGTGAAAAATGTAACTTGTGTCTCGATTCTCGTACTACAAAGTGGGGAGTAAAGTGAGCCTCTAAGTGAGAGGTAATATTACCACCCAGGAAGAGACATGCGCAAACTGGAAAGGTCTGTCCAGCATCTAGCAGAATAGTCCACAGCTGATGTGGCAATCGTTAAAACCGAAGTGAAGGGGACAACACATACACCACCCAGCAGAGTAGTCCACAGGGATGTGACAATCGTTATATCCAGAAAACAAAGATGGTTTGTTGAGTATCCCATGGAGTATTCCACAAGGATGTGACACTGATGATAACCAAGACACAAAGGTGGTTTGTCTAGTATCCCGCAAAGTAGACCACAGGGATGAGATAGTGGTGAGAATCAATACAACACATTTCCAACAATGTAAGTACTAAAAAAACCGAAGTAGTCCAACTATATTAGTGTTGGGTTGTGTAATATTCTTTCCGCATAGTTAACAGGGGGTTTGAGGGGTACTCGTAACCCCACTTTATGGGGTCTGGGGTAGCGCCCCGGAAAATTTTGGTTTTGGGCCCTATGTTAGGTTGGGCGGACCCACCTATGGTTTTGTGCATGATTTTCGCACATGTTTTTTGGACGCGATGGTTTTCGGTCCATGGTTTTGGACGCGATGGTTTTCAATCCATGGTTTTAGATGCTTCGGCATGTATAAATGTGTATTGTAACATTGAAAGGAACATAATGAAAAATCAAGCTAGTAGTCCCGGATTTGGAATCCAGGGGAAAATCTCTGTGCATATGTGTTTTTTATGTGTTATGCTCTCGCATTATTTATTTTTCTATGATTTAGAATTCGTATCCAGGTAATTTCTGTACGGGGTTAAAACCTACATTTGGTATCAGAGCTGTTTTGGCTTCAAGGGGACGCCTTTGTTGCTGAGGGGTTTTGCTCGGGCCTGTGGTA
>APFE031340293.1:5074-19036 GCA_000404065.3 Pinus taeda
CTGATGCAACTAGTTCCTTCTTATTGACCTTTACGACACAGTATGGTCGGAAGAATTCGACTTCCAGGTCTTGATCTTCCATCATTGAAACAGAGATCAAGTTCTTCTTGATCATGGGTACACACATCAAATTTTTAATATATTTGATATTACCATCATGAAACATCACCAGAATATCACCATATCCCTTGATCTGAGAACCTCTGTCATCACCTTGATATATGTTAGTTTCATAAGTAGTTTCTTCAAAATTTTCGAACCAGTGCCTATTACCTATCATATGTGAAGATGTGTCTGAATCTAAGAACCATAGTTCGACCTCATCCCCCTCAATAGCTGAAACAAAATAATTAGCTACGAAAAATCGAAGATCATGACTATGATCTTCATCAAGAAAGTTCCCTTTATGCTTTCTATATTTATTTCTAACCTCATCTCTCTATCTCTTAAAACAAAACTTAGCTAAATGACCATTTTTCCCCGAATAAAAAAATTTAATGTCATATTTACTTGGAGACATACCTCGAAATGGTCTCTTCTGAAACACTACTAACTTTCTATCCCTGTGGTTTTTTCCTCTTGTATGGATTCTTCTTCACCATCAGAGCAAGATCAAAACTCTGTGGTCTCAAATGCTATCGCCGTTCTTCTTCCTGTATTAGGATTCCCATTAGCTCTTCAAATGTAGGGGTTTTCTCCCTTCCATACAATCCTATGATGAACATCTATTATTCATTTGTCATCTCTTTTAATGTAATTCTAACAAGATAGGAATTAGACACCTTCTCCCCAATGTCACCCAATCTGTCCTTCAGGTCCTTGACCCATGCAATGAATCCATCAACATATCCATTCTCCTCCATCCTCATGGAAAACAACTTGCCTTTTAGCAACAAAATGTGATTGGTGTTCTGCATTTGCTAAGGGCTCTTGAGTGTAGTCCATATCTCATTGGATGATTTACAATCTCTGATATGTGGGATAATATTGTCTTTAATAGAAGTCTTCAGTAAGACTTTCATCTTATTCTCCCTTTTATCCAAATCTTGTATTAGTGTTGTCATACCACCTGCTGACATGGTCATCTTGTGCTTATCGTCGCTGACGATCGACCAAGTGCTGGATCCCTCAAGCAATGTCTGTAGCTTGAATTTCTAATTGCTATAATTAGTCCCATCGATTTTGTTAGTCTCATTGAGATAAGCTTCTGTAAAATTGCTCATTTTCGACTAATCAAATTCCAAATCCCTCAATCTTCAGTTGATTCTAACCAATTGAATAGTTACAGGGTACAGTAAAAAAAATAATCTCAAAACATACGAGAACCTTTGGCTTGATCATAGATCTATGTGATCTACCACCAATCTTCCTAATCTGCCTTCAATCTGATCGATCTTCCCAAAATCTACCATGATCTAAGTGTCTGCAACGTAGATCCACAACCAAAATGGTAAAATCTTAAGCTCAGAACCATAAAAAACACCCCATCACCCTTTATGCCTGAAAAAAATGTGACTTTTGGGGGCGATGGAGAAAATCGCTCTAAGGCAAGGTCATATCATCATGGGTTCTGCCTTCATATCTGTCATGACCATTGGTTTTGTCAAGCCAAAAATTGTGATGACCACTTTGTGCTCAGGTGGAAGTACGCTGAGACTTGTGAGAAACTAGATTTCTCTTGTGAGTAAGCTATGCCACTCCCGACCACCTAGACTCCACAAATATGAGCACTGAGGCTCCTTTTTTTCCACTGGGGCACTGTAGCCTTGAAGGCTTTGTAGCCACAAAGGTTTTGTAGACACTAGGGATCTAATGTAGCCAATAAGTCTCTGTAGGTAAATTAGGCTCACCAAATTTGAGCTCTGATACCATGTTAGAAAAACTGGAAAGAAAAGAAAGAATTGAATTAACTAGAAACTCACAGATGAGCAAGATGCACCTAGAGGCTGCACAAATTAGAGCATACACTCTCATATTCAATTAATCAAATATGAGACAATAAATAAATCTCAAAAGAATAAGGAGGTGCGAACAAACTCCTGCAATCTAGGAACTAATCCTAACTTAAGGAGTTACGTTACAACAATGTAACGCTTTCGCCATTAATAAAATATAATATTAATTATTTTCAACTAATTAGAAGCCAAAATAACACCTTTATTAAAGTGTGTGAAGTATGTCTTAGTATTTAAACTCAGTTGAATTTTCCTATTTAATAGATGCATGGTATATATTTGGCTAAATTATTTGTTAGTTTATTTTTCCTGAATATTAGTATGCATATCAATCATTGAATTTTATTTATAGAGATTCTGAAATGAAATTTAATGTGAACAACCTAAATAATTGATAAGAGGTGATACAATTTGTAAATGCATAGAGGCTTGTTATGGGAAATGTTTTTGAAACAAAAGTATTTATTGCTGTAAAAAAAAAACTTCCATAGCCACTTCTGAATTCTAAGAATTTATGGAGCCACTTGGATCATTCCTCCCCACTAAAGAGCTTTTGGTCCTCCAAAAGCATGAAAATAATTTGTAGCTATTGTGTTATATTGTCTACACAATAAGTTTCCTAACAGGGTACATTTCCTTCTCCTTCACCCTTGTTCTTCAGATCCATAAGTGATGAAACAACACTTGCATACAAAATGTAGCACAATATTTGCAAACTACATGTTCAATTACATGAAAACTTATGACCCAAGCATCCCCATAGTTGCCTAGAGTTTATAACACACACTCTTTGGTCAAGTGTACTCATAGTAGAAACCAATGCCCCAACTATCAACAAAAGGCCAAAAACATAATCGTTTCTTTAATAAGTGATGGAAAACACACCATCACTTTTACATCTATATCACAATGCATGACTTACAAAATGTGGCCATGAAAAGCTACTATATCTAGAAAAACCATTTGTCACTCATCAAAGTGACTGGATCATTATCCTAAAGTTGATTCGCTTATTGAACATCTCTACCAGTTGGTTCTTGCAAGGGTGCTTTGTCGTTGAGATGTTGCTTTGGATGTGCCTCCAACATGTGGTTTTGATGTCCACCTCTATTTCAATGATTGCAAAAAATATTCTTCAGCCAGACCTTATCAACCTTCTTCTTTCCCTCAAGTGAAGAAGGCCCCTCACATCTCATCATTTTTCTTTCTCCCATTCTCTTCCAGCAATCAACAACCATGTGGTTATACAAGCCACAAAAACTACCTTGTTTTCTAGGCCATGCTTTCTGCTCATCATTAACAATATGCTTGTAATCAAAATGAACTTTATAATACTGGGACATTTATACCTCTCTTGGTTGTGTCTGGTGCAATCCTAGCAATGAGAGCTTGCCTTAGCTCTTCCTCTGCAATGTGTACTCTCATGGGAGGATTGTGATGTTTTCTAATCATCCTTTTTCCTTGATGGTTTTGAAAATTATTTGGAATATTATAGTAGCTTCAAGCACTCTCTTTAGTGTATCCCATCTTGGTAGGGACTCTCACGATGGTTACTAAAATAGGTATGTCAAGGCTTCTAACATAAATATCATCATATGAAAATGAAATTAAAGAATGATGAACAATGTTTACCGGGTGCAAGCCCCGGAAGTGATGATTGATGCTATGTGATTCGTTCTCCACATTTCACTAGTTTCAATCCCACTTCTTCACCCCTGTGAGCATCACCCGATGCAATGAGTGCTAAGTGAACTATTCAAAAATCATGAGAAATTGGTCAGTTACGACTACCTCTCATGGAAATGGTCATACGTTTGAATGACTTACATAACGCAGTTGAATCCCAAAATGATATCTAATATAATGCACTGTGTAATCCCCGATACTTAAATTCAAAAAGAGTCAAGGGATCTCTACTTGAATGGTTCATGAGGCACAATACTTGCTAAGGTTTTGCAAATGGGGTAGCAAGCTAAGTGGGTTTGATTGTGGAAAAACACCATAGTTAAGCGCGCTTGAGCCAGAGGAGTTCTGGGATGGGTGACCTCCTGGGAAGTCCTGGTTACCGGGTGCAAGCCCCGGAAGTGATGATTGATGCTATGTGATTCGTTCTCCACTTTTCACTAGTTTCAATCCCACTTCTTCACCCTTGTGAGCATCACCCGATGCAATGAGTGCTAAGTGAACTATTCAAAAATCATGAGAAATTAGTCAGTTACGACTACCTCTCATGGAAATGGTCATATGTTTGAATGACTTACATAACGCAGTTGAATCCCAAAATGATATCTAATATAATGCACTGCGTAATCCCCCATACTTACACTCTTGTTCTTTGAATCTCTTGATAGAATCCTAGAGATGAACTCTCACCCCACCTAACCCAACTCTAAATACATTGTAAGAAGCCCACCTACTGGAAAAAATGGGTATTTCTCCTCTCTTTCTGCTAACAGATAACCATGGTAGAGGATAAAACCCTTAAGGAATACATTGAACAACAATCCCTCATTAAACAAACACTGCTGGGATTCGAACGTTATAGATACTTCATTCTTGAGGTCGAAAATATGTTGTAAACATAGTTCCTCCATTGTTAATGCCTCCATCATCATCGATTGATGTTCACCTCTCTACCCATCAATACAATATATTTTGAAAGAGACCGCACTAGCACTGACTTTTTTTTCTCCTCCTTCGAAACCATGGTCGCTGCACTTAATTTTTGCTTTCAAACTAGATTTATGCATATTTAACTTATTCTAGGCATCACTGATCCAAGATATTTTACTTATAGATGCATCAGAATTATAGGAAATAGAGCTTATTAACCATGGAACTTAAAAGCACATAAAATAATGTAGAAATAACAAGATAAGCATTAAACCATGACACAAAGATTTGATTACGGATTTCATCCAATTTGGACTCCGTCTTCGGGCCTTGCTCAATAGTGGGGAGGCCTTCATTTATTAAGTGGCATGAAAAGTGAATAAGTACAAGTAGATTTTACATAAACACCCTTCTACCTCCAATCTAGAAGATAGCTGACAAATGGAGAGCCCAACTCTAGAAACATACGGCATCAATGAAATCCTGGTGAAAAATCGTGCAGAAACGCCTGTTTGAACACCCAATTCTGATAAAATGGATTCCTACACCTCTCAGAACTATTAGATACTTGAGGCAAGTTTTTGGCCACCTGCCAGGAGCAGGTGTCACTACTCTGCAATGGTATTCTGAGAAAACTAGTAGTTTATCTCCACTTTGTCACCTCCTTTCCCGCATCTAAGAAACGTTGGGTTTAAGTAGAAATCGGCGGCAGAGCTTACCACACTCGGTTGTTGGACGCAGTGGTAAATTGGTGCGTTGGTTGAGGAGAGGTCGAGGGATAAAATCCTGCCCCTCCTTATTTAGCATGTGATGTATTTTGTGGATCCGCCGCATGGGCAAGGCCAGTGGACCCACCAGTGGTGGGTTCGACTCCCACCGATTTTCGGTTCATATATATATATATCTATATTATATTATATATATATATATATTATATATATATTATATTATATATATTGTATGTATATATACATACAATTATTATTCATACATATTATATATAATATATATATATATATATATATATATATATATAATATATATATATATATATTTATATATCTATATATATATATATATATATATATATATATATATATATATATATTATATATATGTGTTTATATTATATATTATGTATATTAATGTATATATATATGTATATATATATATGTATATATATTATATATATATTATATTATATATATATATATAACCAACCAGAGGTGGAAGAATTTCCCCTTTGCAATTGCGATATGCGATTGCATCGCATCTTGACTCTGTTGGGGACCAATGTTGTACCGTTGCCCTTGTGATGTGCGATCACGATTTATTGCATCGCACCCCTTTCTTGCTCGGGGCTGATACGTAAAGCACTTCCCCTTCGCCACCCTGATCCTACCGAGGCCTATTCTTTAACACTTGATCCAACTCTGATCCGCGATATGTATTATCGTAATCGCAACTTGGATCCCGCTGGGGCCAATCCGTAAACACTTTCCTTTTGCGATTGCGATATGAAATTATCGCATCGCAACATTTCTTGCCTAGGGCCAATTTGAAACCACTGACCTCTATCTTTTGCGATAAGAGAAATATGGGACCAATGGCGACCTGCCATTTGGCACTTCCCCATTTGATGGGAGTTCTGCCACGTCATTTTCTCCTGCACCTGTCCAAGTCAAACATGATCTTTGACTTGCTCTAACTTCTTCATATGAGCTCGAATTCGAGTTTTGTTCGCATCATTGGAATCAGGATGACGAGCACTTCGATCTGATGCTAAATTTATCCAGATTCTTCCACTTTGATTTTTGAGCCTTTTTTTACCATGCCACTGGTACTATTTAGAGATCCACCTGGATAAATCCTCCCCACTAAGAGCTTTTGGACTGCCAAAAGCCTTTTCAGTCTATTGGCAAGTAAGGAAATTGCTCCCTCACTTTTTCTTTCTCCATCCATCGAGCTTTACTCAGATGCATTACTTTGAAGCCACACGAATGTACTCCACCAAAAGTATTAACACATCCATCACACTTCCTGTGTCCTTGCCAAACCACACTTTCAACCACCTACATGCAAACTAGTATATCCTTTACAATCATATACAAACCATACATGACTCAAACAACCCCTCACTTTCCAAGATTTTATAACACACACTCTTAGGCCAAGGATTTCATAATAAGAACCAATACCTCAACTACTCATAATAAAAGGCCACAAACATCATCGTTGTGCTTTTAAGCGATGGGAAACACATCATCACTTTTACATTTATTTGCAATGCATGACTTACAAACAGTGGCCATAACAAGCTACTACATCTAAAAAAACATATTTGACTTAATAAAGAAGACTGTCATGAATGTGGTCGGTTCGTTTGTTGAACATTTTCACTTGTTGGCTTCTTTATCAATGCTTTCTCGGCATGGAGCATCTGACACGTGGCTCCCTGGTGTCCCACCTCGTTACAATGACTACAACAATTCTTTCTCCTCCAAACTTCCTAGGCCATCTTGGAGTGCTTTCCCCTTATGTGCCTCTGATAAGTGTTCATGGATCCCTCAATGTCACTGGAATGTGATGAGGTGCCCTCATCATCTGTCATTGGTGGGTCACTGTATTTTTTGGAGCATTCCCCAACTTCCTTCCTGACATATCCGAGTCCTACATGACGAGGCAATTCCTCCACTTTGATGGGATTTACGATGCCCTAACCATTAATGCCAAGGCACTTCCCCCGATACCCCATTTTCATCAACAATTTGGATCTGATACCTGTAGTATGCTTTTCAAAAGCAGTGAAATCATCATCAGGAAAGGTACATGAAATTGAAGAGTCACTTTTTACGTCAAGGTAGTTATGTCGAAGCTTTTCTAAGGCCTTGTCTTTAACTTGCAACTGGAATAACAACCTTTGTTTCTCCTTCTTTGCTTCTCGTAGGAGTCTCCTTAGCTCAACTTTTTCTGCTTGAATGTTTTGGTTGATCTCCTCAAGTTCCTAGATCCATGCCTCATTGGGTGCCCTTTTCATCTTTGGTCCAATATCTATTGAAACTTTTGTTTCATTGCTCGATC
This sequence comes from Pinus taeda, assembly GCA_000404065.3. Lineage (NCBI taxonomy): Eukaryota > Viridiplantae > Streptophyta > Pinopsida > Pinales > Pinaceae > Pinus > Pinus taeda. Next base: position 12,724 of record APFE031340293.1, read on the forward strand.
GGAACCCAAATCGATGGGTCCATCTTCTATGATCCCAAGAGCTGCAATCTTCCTTTAGTCACCAAAATTCGACCCCAAGTCAATTGGTCTACCTTGTGCAAATCTCATAGCTGTGACCTTCTCATATTCCTCTGATTCAGACTCATGATATTTTTGCATGGTGGCAGTTGTCTTTTGTCTCTCCTTCCTGTCATTCTTCTTAGATCTCAGCTCAAGGTGCAATTTCCAGAAATTCTCTTCATCGTGTCCCTCTTCCTCACAATGTGTACAAGAGGGCTTTGCCCCTCTTCTCTTGGTTGTTGTGACTCTTTTTGGCTGGTCCATTTTTTCATGCATCCCCCTACTCTCAAGATGCATGGCCTTCACACTAGCCTCATCGATAGTAGTCAACTCGAACAATAATAATGAATGCCTTGTGTAACTATGTAAGGAACCGACATACTTAGTTACAAACTCTAGTGAATCTAATGGAATGCTAAAATTCAATGCTTGTTTCCTAAATTCTTCGATAAATTTTTACACATTTTGACCCTTTCTTTGCCTTAGGTGTTTCCATTCCATTAATTCTTTTTGTTTATATCCCAGAGGATAAAACTGATTCTTCAATGCAGAAACAAAATTTGACCATGAAGAAAGAAGGTTACCCACATTTTCGCTGCCTTGCAATCTGCTCTCCCACCAAATGAGAGTGGTGCCACTCATTCAAAGGGATTCCAACTGGATATTTTCCTCATCTTCTTTGATCTGTTGAATGCGGTAGTAGACCTCAATCTTCCTAATCCAATTGTTGAGCTTTTCTGCATTACATTCTCCAGCATACATAGGCAAGTCAAACTTTACATCTAGTTTAAGGAAAGGTTTCTTAGATGTATGTCTGGAATCACGATTAGAGTGATGAGAAATATCACTTGAAGAAGGAGAGGGAGGAGGCTCTTCTCCACCACCTTTATGATTTGTTGATCCATTGTCATCGACATCTTTCTTCTCGTGCCCAAGTGCCTTCTCATACTCTAAAAACAACTTGTCCACTTTCTCTACCAAATTGTAGAATTCCTTGCAAAAATTATGTTCCTCTTCTCAATGAGCTTCTTCATTTTCCATGTTTCTTCTTTGTTGTGCGTGTCCGGCTTCAGGATCAAAGGATTTAAGCATTCCTTCACCTTTTCACATCTTGTTCCGAGTTAGCACATACTCATGCAATTCGCATCAACAAAGATTGGCTCTAATGCCAAACTTGATCCAAGATATTTTACTTATGATGCATCATAATTACATGAAACAAAGCTTATTAACCATGGAACTTTAAATCCCATAAAACAATGCAGAAATAACAAGATAATAATGAAACCATGACACAAAGATTTGATTATGGAGTTCATCCAATTTGGATTACGTCTTCGTGCCCTAATCAATAGTGGGGAGGCCTTCATTTATTAAGTGGCATGAAAAGAGGAGAAGTACAAGTATATTTTACATAAACACCCTTATACCTCCAATCTGGAAGATATCTAACAAATGGAGAGCCCAACTCTAGAAACAGATGACATCACTGAAATCCTAGCAAACAATCATGCAGAAACGTCTATCCGAACACCCAATTCTGATAAAAGGGCTCCCACACCTCTCGGAACCTTTAGATACTTGAGGCAAGGTTTCGGCCACCTACCAGGAGTAGGTGCTCCTGCTCTGCAATGGTGTTCCAAGAAAACACACATCTTCTCTCTGCTCTATTGCCTCCTTTTCAGCATCTAAGAAATGTTGGGTTTAAGTAGAATTCGGTAGTGGAGGTTACCACACCCAGTCATTGGGTGTAGTGGTAAATTGGCACGTCAGTTGAGGAGAGTTTGGGGGATCAAATCCTGCCCCTCCTTATTTAGCATGCGATTTGTTTTTTGGATCCGGCATGTGGGCAGGGCCGACAGACCCACTGGCAGTGGGTTCGACTCCCACCAGTTTTCGTTTTAAATATGTGTGTGTGTGTGTGTGTGTGTGTGTGTGTGTGTGTGGGATATATAACCAACCAGGGGTAGTGGAATTTCCCCTTTGTGATTGTGATATGCAATCGCATCGCATTTTGACTCTATCGGGGGTCGATGTTGTACCATTGCCCTTGCGATGTGTAAAATGTGAGACCAATGGTGGCCTGCCATTTAGTGCTTCCCCATTCGTTGGGAATTCTGCCACGTCATCTTCTCCTACCCCCTATCCAAGTTAAACATGATCTTTTACTTGCTCTAACTTCTTCATATGAACTCGGATTCGATTGTGGTTCACATCATTGGAATCAGGATGACGAGCACTTCAATCCGATGCTAAGTTTATCCAAATTCTGCTACTTTTGGTTTTGAGCCTTTTTTACCATGCCACTAGTACTTTTTAGAGATCCACCTGGATCAGTCACTAACCTCAAATCGTACTACAGAAATCATGGACCATATTAAGTTCACCCTCACATGGTATTGTTATTTTTATATAGAAAACCAAATCAAATAGTTATTATTGGACTATATCAAATATTCCACTCTTGATTTTATTTAGGAAGTGAAATTTGCTCCTATCTCCTAACATATGATGTGAACATCTGCTATCCGATATACCACATGTCATCCTCATCACACAAAAAAAGTGCAATGCCACGCCTTCCTAGTTGTTGCTCCTTCTTCTTCCACATGTTCCTCGGTTAGTTGGGTGTTTTTCTTTGACTATTTCTTTTGAATTTAAGGCCTCAAGTATTTAGGAATTTTACAATCTTTGGCCATGTGCCCAAAGTTGTGACACAAATAACACTCTATATGGCCAAGATAAGAATCCAAAGGATCTGATCTTTTATCACTCACGTTATAATTCCATCTTCTTGTACTAGATATGAAATCAATGACCTTGTGGTTGAATAGGTTACAAGAATAACATAAACTGTTAAACGAACTTGTATACCTGAAAGAGGATCTTGTTCTTTGTTGTCCACGATGTTGCATAGATGTGTCCAATGTGCTCCTACAAGTGGTTGCCACATGTCCAAACTGGTGACAGTTGAAACACTCAATCTCGTTTATCAAAGGAGAAAATGAGTTTTGATTTCTCATTTGAGCTTTGTTGCTATCAAATCTATGAGTGTACAAACTTCTTGACATAAAATATCCTTTCGGTTCTCTTGTTCACTAGTCGTGATGAATTTGTTGTCTCTTTTCTCTAATATTGTCATGACTGCTTATAGTTTTCATTGTAGGGTTCTTTGGTTTTGTTTTTTTTAATCTTTCCTGCATCTAAACTTATCTCTCCTATTTGAAGGTTAGGGCTAGATCTCTTCACTGTTATTGTGCTCTTACAATTTTCATGTTAATAGGTATTTTTCTTCAAGTTTCTTTATCAATTTATCTATTACATGTTTGAGTGTTTCTACATAGTCATTCTTTTCCCTTTTCTTGTTGCACATTACTTCTTTCATTCTTTTTTAATCTGCTAGCTAGGTCCTAAAGGTAGTGAGCTCCTCCTTGAGAGTTTTCTCCTTTTCGTCACAAATCGACAACAACTTCTCATAATCCCTACATGTAGCTATTAGTATATCCACTTGAGAAGTTAATTCTTTTATTACAACCATTGTTTATTCATATTCAGCCTTGAAAAATACAATATCATTCTCCTCATCAGTATGTAGCTCAATAGAATCATCAAAATCATAATTCGAAAACTTTCAAAATATTACCTCATGGCATAACTGATTTGGCTGAGATTTCACAATTTGCAACCCCTCTTCTTGCTTTTGGACATGATCTGTAATTTACTCTCCAAGCGATCAAGCTTCACTAAAGAGAACCATCTCTTATACTAATTGTTAGAAACTAGATCAATAGTGAGGGGGGGAGGGGGGTGAATCGGAAGTATTGGCCTTTATATTAATTTTATAACTTTTGTCAAATTAATAATATGAAACACACATCCGCAATATTATTTTATCAAAACTTGAAGGTAGAAATAAACTTAAAACATAATAACCATGGAAAGCATCAACACAAATAAGCACACATGAAGGAATACGTATTTCGGTGGAAACTCTTTTGGTATAAAATCACCCTGCTGCTACTGGGCTGCTAAATTCTTCTAGTAATCTACAAAACAAGATTTTAAGTGGATTATCTTACACCCATAATCTGGAAAACTTGGTTTTCATTACATTATGTTAGCACCTATCAGTTAGGAAGTTTGTTTCTCTCACGGATCTACGGAAATCTATCCATTGTAAGCACCCACAACCAATGATCTTCGCCCAAAATCCATTGGACTATCCAACATCAATTGGATGGATAAATATGTTCCTTATATTGAATACACCAAATCAATGTCTACTATGAAGCCTCCATGCCTTCACTTCCTCCATTCGAACCACATTTCATATATTTTTAAACTGATTTCTTAATATGTTGAACATAAGCAACCCAACAACACCATCGTTTTGCACATAAAATCTGAAGCAAAAACACTTCCCAAATTGGATACTTCTTCTCTTCTCATCACAACCAACTCTGATCTATAACACACCACAAACTTCCATTTCTTCTCCACTCTAAACACTACCTCTTGCAACACAAAAAAACTGAAATTATCCTCAAAGCATTCTCTAAATTTTGCAAACACAAGTATGATAAAACACTGCAAAACTATGTGAGTAGATGTTGCAATATCTACTCACTCTTAATGCCCTCAAAATGTCATACTCTCACACTCTCCACTAGACCAACCAAATTAACTCAAGTCCTTCCTCTATTTATCATTTTTTGTGATGGTTAACTCAATAAATTCTACAGGTGATGGAGTGCTCAACAATTCTTTTCACACATATGAATTTGCTTGAATCTAGCTCCTTGACTTGATCAAGCCACTCATATCCACTAGATTATGGATATTTTCAAGTTTAACCAACTTCTAGAAGTTCCCTTACCTTTTCTACCATATACTAGAAAGTTATGATCAAGAACATTACCACAATACCAAAATTAGCCGAGATGCACAAGGAATCTAGAGAAATTTTAGCTTTAAATCTTAGTCACATGCACAAAACTAGTTGATCTCGACTGACCGCATGTATATACCTTCTTCCCAACGACTGGAGCCTCTCAGCCGCATGCATAGGCTTGTCTCCATGCAACTATGACAAAGGATAAGAAAACTTACTCAACTCAGTTCAAAACTTGCCCAAACTTCTTCCAGAGCTTGACAAGCCTTTGTAGCGCCTATGGAAGCCACTCTCACCTTTGAAACACTTCACCAAGTCACTTCCACATCACTATCATCATCACAAGTCAAACTAGGTTAACTTGGATGCCAACTAACAAATATACTAACACCTAATCCATCAACCCACTCCACAACTCTTCTAACATCTACACAACTGTTAAAGAACCCCGTATAGACTCATCAACCATACATAACACCTTCCATAGCAACCATACATAACATAAGCATCAGCCAAGCCAACATAATCCAATCCAAACCACCTACAACAATAAAACATACGCAACCATTGGCACAAACTAACCAATCCATCTGTAACAAACCACCAATAGCATAATCATATGACAACGCATGCCTAGGTTGACATCAATGGCAACCATCAATCACTGCAACCAATAACTGCATCATCAATGCCAACACCTAGATCTAATCATCTCTGACATTCCACCTATAAAATACCAAATTCTCGTGACAATGTGTTGGTGTGAGGGGGATTGGACCCAAGTTTAGAGTTAGCTATGCTAACCATCAAAACCCTACCCCACTGGCCCTTTCAATAACAGTCTGCTTAGCGCAAATTGCAGCCTCACCCGAGGCAGTATTGGGGGATGCTAGAACCATGTTTCTACATCCATAAGGCTATGTGATGTAGCAGCAAGGTGTTTCTTAATTTTAGAGCCCGATATGACCTTCGCAAACCCTTATCTTCAGAATCACAAACTTAAGTAATTTATACATAAATAGATCTATGAGCTTCGCCTAATTGTTCTCACCTGCATAACTTATCATACAAAGGTAGTGTTAGGTTCCTATACCAATAGGTTTCATCTTTCATGATTGACAGTGGAAGGGCCAAATATGTTCATCATTGCAGGCTGCAAAGGTTCCATATTTTGTGTACATACTACAAAAAAATTAAAAAATGAAAAGAGGGTATGCTCTAAAAGAATAATCAAAGGGCAAGAAAATCAAGTGGTCAAGAGAGAAGTGAAAATGAACCCCAAACTAAAGACCAGGAAAGTGGCCAGTCAAAATGCCACTACTATCTTTTGGGCAGTATCATACTCTACAAATACTGCTGCTA
>APFE031340297.1:0-27225 GCA_000404065.3 Pinus taeda
CCAGGCTGCGAGGAGTTTTGTATTCATTATGTTGTGGACCAATCATAAACAGATGGCTGCGTCCATGCTGTGTCTACACGAGTCTATGATTATGATGTATTATGAAATCATTCTTGTACCAGAATAGTTAGTCCAATAGTTAAAGTTTTGATCTGAGTATGGGAATGCCTACCTCAGCGATGATATGATCTTATACATGTATTTTGTGTTGAAAATTGCAGGTTCTGACCGGGATCTCCACAAGATGATCCTCGAAATGATAAAGTACTTCACCCTTCCTATATGATATAACACCCTTATCTATTACAGGCTTCGTACTTTAGGGGGCAATCTGTTACACTGAAATTTGTAACCATGACTATCTGCAGTTAATATGCCTCCATCAATAGTCATATTATCCTCCTTGTCAAGCCTCATACCTCTGCTCTTCATGTCAAACTTCAAAAAGAGAGAACACTTAAAAACATGTTTATCTCTGGGTACGCAGGTTCTCTCTACCTTGCCTGCGTGTACGCACTCCAAACACAACGTACCTGCGTACTTGTACGCTCTGTAAGCCAAAGGTTGGGTGCGTACCCCTGTAAAGGTCAAAAGGCACGAGTTTCATCTTTAAAAAGTTACTTGTGGTCACTTCTAGAGCCTTATAGAAGAGGTTTCGACGTGTATTGAGCGCCTCCAGATGGTTCATGCATCCCTATGATAGAGGAGCTTATCCCATCAAGAGAGGAGCTACCCCATCCAAAAGAGGGAGTATCCCATTGATGTTGGAACTGATAACCTCCTCTAGAATACTATAAATATAGGTATTGGGCCAAAGGAGGGGAGGTTGAAAGCTGAACATTCTAAAGGGTAAATGCTGCTGGAATTAGGACTTCCATTGTTGACTTGTGAGGAGAGATCACTATCCTTCCTTGTTGCCATATTGGGAGTGGGTGAGCTTGTCAAAGTAGAGGAAATCTATTGCTGGACCCTGGGAGGAGCTTGCACAACACCAAGGCTCAGGTTGTAATGGTTCCTTTTTTGTTTACTTAATACAAATAAGTTCATTCTTCTCAATGATTTGTTGTTAATGAATTATTTCATGTACTCCTTGGTCTATGTGATGAATATGCTTTGTTTTATGATGAATATTCAGGTGTTATGTAATCGTTTGCTTTGTTAGTGTATGCAGGTCTTAAAGTGAAGGAGGGGCTCATCTGGATGAGCAAGGCTGGACAGTTACAACAAGCGTTGGACCTAAGGTAAGATCGAAAACACTTGGTTTCTCATAGAATAATGTATGTTTAGAGAAGGATTGCTCTTGTTTGGTTGTTTGTCATTAGAGAGTCTTAGACTCCTAGGAAGGTTGGATTTGTCCGCAAATATAACTCATTCCGTGTGACAGGGACGTGACACAAAGGTATGTGGAAGGTGCCAGCAGCTCGAGCTAGCAGGAAAAGCAAAGCCTCACACCAAGGGTGCAACGACCTGACTATCTGTAGAAGGCATAGTCTCAGTGCTCCAGGCAGTTGAAAGAAGGCGCGAGACTATAAACAAGGCTGTAGGGAATATGCACCAAAAGAGGGCTCTGCGTATAGCCCATCTGGCACAAGGTTCGTACTCACGCTTAAGGGGATGCACTGCCATGTACAGAGGCTCAAGGATGATTTTTGATGACATTGTTCATGACAAGAAGGCTAATTTAATGTAGAAAGGAGTGGGCGGTGGACCTGTAAGACATGAATTACAAGCTAGATTTAGGGAGATCTGCCGCCAAGCAAGTACTAAGGACTCAAAAATGGAGGGAAGGGCTGAATTCAATTCCGACTGTTACTATAAAATTCCATGGGGTAGTTTTCAAGCAGCTCTAAGGTTGCTAAGAATTGAGGTAGAACAGAGCAGTGACTCCCAAGCTACCTTGCCACCCGTAACTATGCCACTAACTGAGTCTAGTATAAACACAATGTCAAGAACTAGAGTACGAATTATGGAAGGTAACCAAGAACCCTGGGTGACCCAAGAGGAGCCCGGAGAGGCAACAGGTGCCCCAGAGATCCTGAAGTCCCCACGCACACTGCGACCGCAGAAGAACAAATAGTCAATGGGGCCCATTTTGGTATCATCGTGGCACCCAAGAGTTAGTAAAATCTCGATGGGCGAAAAGGGTAAAGCCATCACTATTGAGACAAAAGAGGAGGAGGAAGATCTACAAGACCTAGTAGCTGAAATAGAGGCACAAGACGATGAGGAGGAAAATATCTCCCAAGCACCTTTAGTGATAGAATTACCCTCCTACATTTCCCCATGGAAAGTGACAATGAAGATACCAAAGGAGCTATAGGCCTCGAAGAGCGCGCTCCAAACCCCGCTTCTTCCAGATGATATCAGGTTTGATGGACCACCGCTAAGACAGGTACTGAATATAAAATTTGAAGACTGGGACCTGGTGGCTAGAGCGAAATTCCCATAGTTGGCCTTGGACAAACTACGACAGTAGAAATGGTTGTGAGGTGTGGAGAAGGTAGGGTTACTATATCTGCGATGGATACCCCACTACCACCACATGCCTTTCACTATCTTTGTCATCTGGCAGCTACTGTGTCTAGTACATGACGGGTATCTGTGGCTGGAAGAGCTGATTCCCATCATGGCTGACTTAATTCACCGAATCTTGTGGCTACCGATTAAAGGAAGCAATCCTGCAGACATAGCTGGAAAGATTACTGACTTGGGCCTTGTAGAAGCTATGAAGGCCAAATATAACCTAGAGAAAAGCAAGCGAGGTTACGTAATCACAAGTATCAAAAATTGAGGGGTGTTCATTGCCACCCAGTTGCTAGCCAGCAAGATCATGAGGAAATGTCGTCCAGACGAAGTACTAGAATCTGTAATTGCGTTGGCAAAGCAGTGTGTAAAAGGGGTCCAACTCAATTGGGCGCAGTTTCTGTGTGATTAAATTTTGATGAACCGCAGGGAAGCACGGGACCAGGGTAAGACCTTCCACTATGCATGGGTGCTCTTATCCATCCTGTTGATTGGTGGGTAGTGGCCAACGGATAGCTAGTTTCCCACTGTGGAACAGAACATACTCGAGGTTGCGCGGTATACCTCGCTCTGGGCTACCACAGACACGGCAAGGATCTAGAAGATAAAGGTATTTTGGACATTTGTAGAGGTGAGTTTGTGAACATGGATCAACCGTAGGCCATTCCTATCCCCTACGGTATATAACACTTTACAGAGTGTGGTGGAATTCAAGGAAAATATGCATAACTTGTATATCTGGGGCCATAAGGATCCATCCCGAGAATGGGAAAAGCTGTCATTTATTTCCACAGATGATGTAATCTTTGAAGTAATGGCATCATGGTCACAATAGTGGCATACCTAAGACTTGGTAGAATTGGAAACAATTGTGGTACAACAGAAGAAGAAGGAGACCAAGATGTGCCTCACGAATAAAAGCATCAAGAATAGGAAGCGACCATGCCGCAGACGACGACTGAGGTAGCCAAGCTGGAGCAAATGACACAGACTACAACTGCGGCCATTGAAGAGGCCGAGGAAGGCTAGGAAATGTCCATGGAACATAATATACAAGGGGAGGTGGAGACACAAGAATGCACGAACCTTACAACAAATGTAATTCAACTCAAGAGGTTGCACGTCCAAGAGCAACCTTCCGCGCGAAAAAGAACAAAGGTAACAGAGTCCGTGAGAGGAACTCTTATTGATAAGGATGCCCCGGCGGAATTCATGATGGAGAAAATAACTATGTTGGGGGCACTCAGAGCATAGTTGCAAGCATTACAAGTGTAAACCCCAGGAATGATGACACCGCACCTTGCGGAAGGAATATTCGAGATTGAACAGATGTTGCGCACAAGCACAACGAACACTGTGGTGTTGCTAGAAGGAGTTGTTGTAGCAGTTTCTGAAGGTGACATAAGGGGATGGGTTTTGAATTTGGCCGCCCTTCCCAGAGAAACCCTCCACTAGCTGCAGAAAGGGGTAAATGCTAAGATTTGTGCCAGGGAGGGCCGCCCTTTCCAAATCTTGAGTACACAAAATGCAAAACTGGAACAACTCAGCCTGAAGTGCGACAGCATGGTTGCCTAAAAACAGGGAGTAGAACAGGTAGTAGAGGGAGCCTATAGTAGTATTGCAGATTTTTCCATACAAGCATAGCTCCCCACAACAAAAAAGATTCACCAAATGGGAGCTGGAGTTCGCATAACCCACGAGGAGGCTGCGAAAGTGTAGTTCGAACTGAACTTGTAGATAATAGAGCTGCAATTACAGGCGCTGTCCTCTATAAACCTAGAAGTCAAAGAGAAATTCCACCAAGCCATTCAATTAGGGTTGAAATAGATAGAGCATGATGTACAAGACTGCACTAGCTTGTTGGACGAGTCCCTCTTAACACTCACTTCACTCTAGGAGGACCCAACACTACGGTAGCTAGAAACAGAAGCACGAGAATTGCAGTGGCTTATGACGATGTTCGGGGAACCGTACAGATGGTCGCCCTCACACAACGCTTGGCCAAGATAAGGGAGGCCCAGGATTTGAAAGAACAAGTAGACATTGCACGAGAGAAAGAAGCAGGGCTTAAAGCACGCATCTAGCCTTGGCTCGAGGAAGCTTTCACGGTCACTACCACAATAGAGAGCAGGCTGACCCAGATGCAAGACACATATGCGAAAAGGCAAGCGGGCGCTGCTAACAATGATGCATCATAATGTAGCACACATTTGATACAACAGACAGTGGAGGCATGTGTTGCAGATGTCAGTGAAGCATAGAGATTTGATGCAGGCAAGGCCTGCAAATACCAGGATCCTCAGACAACCATGCATATAAAACATACACCTCAATACACGCCAGAGTTTACACTTAAATTTGCGGAAGCTTGTTTCATGATGTTGTAATCTCATGATTTATAAAAACCATGCTTGGAATTAAACCCAATTCATGACTCAAATTATTTTTATCTAAACCAATTCCAAGACAACAAAGCTTTTCAATCTAAATATACAAATACATCTTAATCTTTTACCAATAAATTTCATTCAATTCCAACTCCCATCTTTCATTCTTATAACGCGAGAGTTTAAAATCAAAACTCAATAAAAAGATGCAGCCCTGCTACCATTTCAATATCACATAAAAACCTTTCATCCCAAATTCAAATCTTGAAACTCTTCGAACATTCCCATAAACAATCTCAAAATATATTGGCCGGATTCAATTAAAAAGTGCACCCTTACCTTTAAACTTCGATGCTTATTCCTCATATGTCTGCTCACTAACTAAATTTCAAACAACAAACAGCTTGAAGTGTTTATTAACAAACTAGCTTGAAGTTTTTCATTTCAACAACCTGCATATATGGTTTTACAACACAAATTTTTAAACAACCTCCATAAACAAAGGCGCCCATATATTAAGACTGTGTCTGGCAATCATTTTCATGCTTATAGCTTATATCTTACTCATTCTAGACTACACCCTTCAGATTTATCTATTTCAAAAGACCATTGTCATAAAACATACCTGTTTATTGAAACGCTGTCATCATGGCATAAGATTGCATCTGAATATCTCTGCATTTCCTCCAAGTCAACTATAACACGCACTCTTTACAGATCATTCATTTGCGTCCAAACCTGGAACAAATTCTGATAGAAAATGTCAATTGGATTTAACCTTCATTCTAAGACAATTTCTAAACCCAACATTGATTTAAGAACTGATGTCGATTCCTATGAATCGAACCATTCAACTCAACTTATATCAATCACTGTCTTTGCAGATACAATGTGATGCCAAATTCCATGATTTCTTCTCAGAGAAAAACGTTTCCTCTGCTTCTGATGCAGAACAGAGACAAATAAAGCAGGAGAGCCAATGGCGCAGATGCTTATTCCTTCAATCGATCTCCCATTTCTGTAATAATTGCATGTATTCTGTTGAGTTTAAAACCATTCAAACCTGCGCCTTCATGCTTCACACTACATTCTTCACTATGGCAATTTCATAAAGTTCAGATTTAATCAAAAGCCAGTAAACCACGACTTACCAATACATCTCCAGGCTACACGTGGACTTTAAAATTCAACACATCCACATTTAGAATTCACTCCAGGTACTTTATAACATAAATTCTTCAACACCGCCTCACAGTATATCCTCCATTTCTTTGTAGAACGTATGGTAAAAAAACCTGTTTCAATTGACATGGGTAAAACAGAACTCTGCGTTAATATTAAAACAGAACTTTGTCTTGGTTTACTTCGATTAGATCATACTTCACCCGATGTATATTTAATTCTGCATTGACTTTCAATGTAATTTCATGCAGCTTTATGACTACCATGCACCCTCACTACCAATCAAAATAGAAAAGCAATCAATTTACTCAACACACCCAGTTTTCCTGTGGCAATTAATAACATCGATTCTTCAGTTCATGTGTAGAGTCTCAACACACATTAATTCACACGGATTTATTATTCCAACTAACAACTGCAATTTCAATGTTATATAATATTGATTTCTGCAAGCATGTGCAGAACCATATCTCAAAATTTATTAAACGCAAACATGTTCATACATAATTGAATTCAGAATATTTATATGTATATAAAAAAAAAACATTCACAAAGAGCTTTCTATTCATGGCCAGATATGCAAATCTATGGCCCTTTTACAAACTGCCCGAAGGCTTCCAAGGAGAACCCTTGCTCACTTCTCACACTCACTGACCCCTTCTCATGCCTTTGAGGCTTGATGAATTTATACAATTTTAAAAATGAACTAATTAAATGCTCAATCCCTTCAATTTCTCAACAAACCCCTAAATCTCTCAACATCCCTAAAGGATAGATCTTTATTCCTAAAATCCTTGAACTAATTAAATTCTCTCATATCCTTTTATTAAATAAAAAGATATTTACAAAAATCCTCACCTTCTCCTATTTTATTCAAATTAATTAATAAAATATTAAAAATTATCACACCCCCTTTTAACATATTTACAAAATAAAAAAAACGTCCTTGATGCTCCTGCATCTAGATTGCTCGATGAACTTAGGGTGGGTTTTATTGTGATGTTTCTCTGTCGGGAAGTTGAGTTCCAACAGGTTGTAATAGGGGATAGAGGCTATGCAATTGTGTGTGCGGAGGCTTGGTTAGAGTCTGCAGCTGTGTGCTCGGACCCTTGCAGCTATGTGCGCAGGGAAGGAAGTGGATTGTAACCAGATAAAGGCATTAATAAAGATAAGTTGATTTTGAGGTATCTTGTATCTGTTCTAGATTCTGTTTGACGCATCTATTCCTGATTTATGATTACACGGCTATTTTTTATGTCAAATAGTAACTCAAAGAGTTGTACCATCATAAATAACCAAAGATATCTAATAATATTAAGCACAAAAAAGGGTAAATTGCACTCCCACTTGACTAAGGTAGTTGCTCTGAAGAAGACAGCTGCACAAAGCAATGCAGCGCATAGGATAGCTCCGTGCCAACTCAGACCACATAAAGAAATCCCTAGGGTGTAGAAACTTGGTTCCAACACCCTCCCATACTACCTTGGGTGAGACTTTAGTCTGCACTCCATGGACTGTTACCGAAAGGGCCAATAGTGTCAGGATTTATTTGGCTAAACATTTATGAACCTGGGTCAGGCCCCATTAAGCCAACAATTTGGATCTAGTATGAAAATTTATGAAACCTAGTCCCTGGAAGAGTTGAGGTTTGGAGCCTTCAATGAGGGATTCGAAGCTTCCTTCCAGTGGTAGTTGGTAAATCATATCAAGGGGTTGGAGCTCCCTTCTAGTAGGAGCTCGAGAATGAGCAAAGGTTGTAGCCTTTTGTAGGTGGGTGTCTGTAAATTGGTATATGTTTATGCCAGTACAAGATTAAGGGGGTTGGATCTCCCTTCTAGTAGGAGCTAGAGAATGAGTGAAGGTTGTATCCTTGTGCAGGTGGGTGCTCGTGTATTGGCATGAGTCTGCACTAGTACAATATTCTCAAAACTTTATTATTGCACATGGTTATTGTCTATTTAATGTTTAATGAAGTACTGATGCACTAGTTCAAGATAAATAGATGACGAATTAACTGAAAATTAATTTTACTAGATATATGTTAGTTGTCTTAAGAACATTTGCGTACACACGTGGGTTCCCTTCAGTAAATTCACGTACAAAAATTAGAATATGAAACTGAAAATTTTAGGATTTGAAAATATTGATTCACCCCCCCCCCCCCACCCCCCACCCCCACCCCTCAACCCCCCCTTATAATATTTTTCCAAACAACAATCAACATAATATGAAACTATGAATAGCATCAAGTATAACATCGACATGCACATGAGCATCAATACATCATTCCTCCATATATCGACATCATATGAGGCAACCACATACACAATCCCCCCATGACTACATAGTAGCAACTACCATAACATCTCATCACATGAGGTCAAGAACCCCACCATCATAGTGTAGTATGAGGCATAGCATGAGCACCTCCAATAAAATCATAATTTCAATAATCTATGGATGAAATAGTTAGAGTAAATAATGCTCCCCTTGAACACATGTTATCTCCAAGCTATAGAGATACCAATTGTTGGGCTGAAAAGACCGCTTCCACTACAAATAATGCTTTGTTTGACAAATAGAAGCACCATATAGACTCAAACTACACATGAGCATGACTCAAGTGACATATACATGATAAATAAATGGTTGTAGAAGTGATACAAGACCTCATACATTCTCTCATATGACCATAACATGACCTCATGACTCATGGCTATATGACCCAAAAGATAGTACAACATAAGTACATGGCTCCATAAGCATTTACATGAATACATCAATGAAATGCATAGTTGTTATGATCATCTCCTATGGACCAATGAATCAAATACATAATACATCATGGAAATTACATCATCATTAGCCCATACATATGGATGCAATATGACTCCATATGACTCCTCCATATCATGCCTATCACCATGATGACTCAACATACTATTGACTAGACTCAACACCAATCATAGTGATAAGAAAATAGAAAATAAATTCTTTTAGTAAGCATCTTACAACAAATCATACATGGTTGTTCCATGTCACAAGTCATCTCAAAACATCCTAGAGTCATGATTAGAATCTATGCATAGCTACACATCTTTTCAACCAGCTGTTAGTGGAAAACAAAAACATATACATGGCTGAAAAATGTGCTCTTGTTTCTACTCATGAAATACATATAAATATGGTATAAACACATGAGTGGAAAGGAATGAAAAAGGAAAGATAAATGATGAATGTCAATACCATTCAGAGCTCCCTCGGTGCTCAATATACCTCCAATAAGACAGATTGATCTTGTGGACCTCAAAGGCATGAGGCTCAAATGAACTCATCATATGTTATTCCAACAATCATCACACACTCCCCCTAATCTTATGCACCTCTCATGATCTGCAGTCCTCTATAAGTATGCATGAATAATCATGGATTACATGAGGGAATTTTGTTCACTAAATGAAGAGTTGATACTGCTTCTTCTTCCACATGGTCTTGGGATGCTTCCTTTCTTCCTTGATCTACTTCTTCTCTTCCTTCATAATTTTCTTCCTTTCTTACTTCACTGATTTTGAGCTAGATCCTCTTTGTTTTTTCTTCTTTTGACGAGTTTTCTAGAGTAACGAGGAAGGAAAAAATATTTTTCCATACGACAAAATATATGGCATATATAACACTCCATATGGCTAAGAGGATCAAATCTCCTACTACTCATGGCAGATCTAAATCATGCATGAAATGTGTCTCTCCTTCAACAATTAGACCTGCAGTCTATTGCCTTATGGCTAAACAAGTGACATGAGTTATAATAACCATAAAAATCACAAGTATACCCTTTGGCCATTCCTGGTGGATGCTGGAATTGTTGGAATCTCTGCTGATATGGTCTATATGTTATGCTCCAACAATTTGATGCAACATGCCTAAACTTGCAACAATGATAGCATTGTATCTCATGCATTAGAGGAATGAAATGAATTTGCTTCCTTTGAAATCTAATGGAGGATCCATGAACATCTCTAGGAGCAAAGGATCTTCCAAATGCAGATGCTCCTTGAGATTTTGTTCTCTACTAGTAGCTATGTTTCTTGATTGGATGCTGGTTTTTCTTGTTTTTCTCCTGCTGGTTCTTTTGTTTCCTTACTAGTTGTTGGATTTGCTTCTTTTTTCCTTGGATAACACTTTTTTTGTTGGTATTGTTTGCTACAAGTTTCTTCAGTTCTTCTTTGGTGTATTTTCCTGCATGCAAATTAGATTCACCCTTTTGAAATCCAACACCAGAGTTATCCAATGGTGATCTTTGCATCTCAAGAAAATTACCGAAGGCTATGGTACTCTTCTCCATATTCCACTACTTTCTTAAGGAAACCACTTCAACTTGTAATTTCTCACATTCATTTACCTTTTCTTAGTATTGTTTCCACTTACCTTCTTGAGCTTTTCCAAATTCTGCCAATTTAAATTTGAAGCTCACAATTTCTTCCTTGAGCTTGACCTACTTATCATCCCATATCTACAATATTTTTTCTAGTTCCTTACATGCAGCTATTAGTCTTTAAATATAAGCTCGAAGAACCTTAACATTATTCTCATATTCACTAGGCAATGCAGCATGATCAAAATCTGAACCCTCAAAATTGTAACTCAAAACAAAATCATTAATAGTTATACCTTTTGACTCATTTTGTTGTAATGAATTTGGTTCTTGACCTTTTTATTTCTGCACGTGATTTACTAAACTGAGTGCACTAGGAAGATAAGACTCTTGTGGTTGAGATTCCTTATTTTACTGGCCATTTATTTTATGAAATTGTGTCCTCTTGCTTTTTCCCATTCTGATTTTTTTTTCAAATTTTTCCAACAAACCCCAGACCTACTCTCCAACGATCAAGATGCAACCAAGAGCCCTGCTCTGATACCAATTGTTGGAAACCTTTGAGCACTACTAAGAGGGGGGAGGGTGAATAAATAGTTTGATCTATATAATATTTTTTCCTTTTATTAACTTCACTTACTGAATCACACATACATGCACCAACAACTCATTAGAATATCCATGCATATAACATATTAGCAAATAAACCATAAACCATTTGAGCAACATAAACAATAATCAACACATCAAAAGCACATGCACATAAGAGAAAATCTCCCTTACTGTTGTTGCTCTATTTTGAATTTCTATTATGTCAAGCAATTGATATTTTACATAGTGTGTTGACTCCCATTAGTATGGAGACTCGACCTCATATAAAACTTCCAACATTGATTGGCCAGGAGACTCGATACTAATGATCATCTTGGAATACTCGGTTCTCTATGGATATCTACAGACTACCATTTGTTGAAGGCCACCACGATCAATCGATCCTCGCCCAATTACCATTAGACTATACAACCACCATTCGATTGAGAAACTTCTTCCTTTCGTTGAAGCTTCGACATCAGTGCTCCACCTCCATGAAGTCATTGCTCCTCACCACCATGTGAATCCTCTTTCATATATTTTCAAATGGATCCCAAGAAACTATGCTCAACCATAAATTAGCTCTGCATACATGCTCTTAGCAGCAAGATCTCATCGTCAAATAAAAGATAAACAAGTAAAATCATGGCCACATAAAAAAAGGATACAATCAGATCCTCACACCAATAAGATGAATCATAATACAAATAACATCATAATACACATGGTTATGGGTTACATGCAGTAACCTCTCGTGCAAAATAAGTGCGAGAGGGTCACCAACATATACTCCAGCAACATACTGAACTCTCCAAATTCTCTATACTATAGCATGATCAAATCCGATCTATTCTACAACATGCTTCAAATCTGGACATTATTCAGTCATAAACACTCATGGACTAAAACATCTAGTCTCTACTCAAGATCTGAAGCATAATCTCACTATTCTGCCTTCTCTCCACATCTACACTCAGCATCTAACTCCATCAATAGCTACAAAGTTGACAATGCAAGAATATAAAAAAATGTAGGACAAAATTGAGCTTGGGGATAGGATCAAAGTTGAAAAAACCCTCAGTCACACACTTGACATTGTTTGAACTCGAAAAGGGCTATAATCACTCCCATAGGCTTCCCTCCATGCAACTGAAGCATTCAAACGACTATCATAGGCATCTATGCATTCGTCTAGGGATTAGGCTCAGTGAAAACAACATTTCTTTAGTCCAAAACCTCTACCACCTGTTGCATCACCTTCCACTGCATCTGTATAGCCTCAAGACCTCTGACATGGCCTATGAAACATCTACATGTAGATCAAACATGCCTCCCAAGTGTCACTTCCAAGTTGACCTAGAGGGACCAATAAACAAGGTTGGGAAGTGTGCCAACAAGTCATCCACTCTCCATCATACCTATGAACAAGATGCAACTCATCTGAAGAGACCTGCAAACCTATGTAGCACCTCTACAACATCAACAACATCATCATGAAGTCATAACACTAGAATAAATCATCTCCGTGAATCATAAGCATGAAGACCTAGATGAATACTTTATTGACAACTCAACTAATGTGCCATGAACCATCTCTACCATATGTGAATCTGATAATCACTTGTAGCATCCTCCTCTACCAATAGCAGTATCAAAAATCCATGATGACATTTCCATCAATGCACATCCCAACACATGCCAACTCGTCCAAGACCATCAAGCTCCATTAATGCCAACACATACCAACACACACCATGGTCCATCAATTTGCATCATCATGATGTTGACATAAGTGCATGAACTCTAGAGTTGACATCAATTCCAACACTACCATCTCACTTCGAATACATCAATTCCAACCAATAGGACCATCAAGTCAGCATCCATCAGACATGCATATGACAAGTATGACCATGACCATGACCATTACCTTGTTGACATCAATTCCAACACAAAAATTCCAACAAACAAAAATGAAACACCAGTAGATGACGAACCTCTTCCTACTACAAACCAAAAGGTTGTAGGAGAAGGAAATAGTGAAGCATCAAAAGAAGGAAATAAAAATACGGATACATCAACAAATACTCCTTCAAGGTATGTTCATAAAACTCATCTTGAATCTCAAATTCTAGGTGAAAAGAAAGAAGGAGTACAAAATAAAATAACTCTTATTGGAACTTCTAGAAACTTAGCCTTACTATCCATAATTTAACCTCAAAATGTGAATCAAGCAATAAAAGGTGAATCTTTGGTTAAGGAAATGCATGAAGAACTTGATCGAATAGAAAAGAACCATGTGTGGAACTTAGTACCAAGGCATCATGATAAAAAAGTTATTGGGACAAAATGGGTGTTCAAGAAAAAAACTGAATGAAAATGAAGAAGTAATTTGAAACAAAGCAGGACTTGTATGAAAAGGCTATGCTCAATAGGAAGGGATAGGTTTTGAAGAAATATGTGCATGTATAGCTAGACTTAAATTCATAACAATGTTTTTGCATTTTCAGCAGGGAAAATTTTAGGCGCTAATATTCGCAGGTGGGCTAATTTCCATGCTTTTTCTAAAAAAACATATTCGCCAATTTCTACTTTTTTCTAAACTGATTTGCCCAAAGTTTATATTACACCATTATTTACCTTAAAAAATTCCAAAATATTATATCAACTAATATAAAATCATTGGAAATCTAAATATTTCTACAAAAATATCACCAATTCTTTTATAATTTGCATATTAGAGATTAGTAAGATTCGTCGAGGTTTCTAAACTTTAGTATAAACTTCCATCCTTAAAATTTTCCCTAATTTTGAAGCATTCATAACTTTAATGTATATAAAATGGATGTTAAATATGAATTTTTAAATGGGGATCTAGAAGAAGAAGTTTATATTGAACAATCTAAGGGGTTCCTTCCAAGCAATGATAAAAATCTTGTTTGCAAACTTAAGTAGGCATTGTATGGGTTAAAACAATCTCCTCGTGCATGGTATTATCGTCTTGATATGTATATTCAACAACAAGGCTTCATGAAAGGGTTCGCAAATAGAAACCTATATATAAACGTTGATGTAGACAAAACATTGATAGTTGTTGTTTATGTAGATGACATTATATTTGGAAATAATGTAGAATATATGAGTCAAGAATTTGCTTCAGTTATGTAACAAGAATTTGAGATCTCTCTACTTTGTGAACTAACATACTTTCTTGGTCTTCAAGTTCAACAAACTAATAATGTTACATTTTCTTCTCAAACCAAATATCCCAAATAGATTTTGAAGAAATATGGAAGGGAATACTGCAAGCTTATATGCACATCAATAGCAATAGGATGCAAATATTAGTCAAAATGATGATTCTCCTTCAGTCAATCGACCATAATATAGATCTATGATTGGGGTATTACTCAACGTTACACAAACAAGACCATATTTTGTGCATGTTGTTGGAATTGTTAGATGATTTCAAGAAAATCCTAAGGAAAATCATCTCCAAGCAGTTAAGATGATGTTCAAGTATCTACAAGGAACCCAATATTTTGGTCTATGGTATCCTAAAAATGTATATTTTGTGCTTCATGCTTACAGAGATGCAAATTGGGCAAGTAATATTGATGATCACAAGAGTACTAGTGGAGAAGAATTTTATTTGGGACCTCACTTTGTTTCGTGGTTCAATAAGAAACAAAGTTCCTTCGCTTTATATATTGATGAGGTAGAACATGTTGTTGCTACATCTTGTTTTACTCAACCTCTAAGGATGATCCAAACATTACAAGACATTCAAGTCACTTTTCTTCAACCAATACCTATTCTCTATGACAATGCTAGTGCCATAAGTCTATATAACAATACTGTCATGCACTTAGAAGCCAAGCACATCTCAATCAAATATCATTTTCTGAGAGAACAGGTGCTTGACCAAAATTTCAAACTAGAATATGCTCCTTCAAAAGAAAAAGTTGCAGATATATTTACAATGTCTCCTCCACATGATTCCTTTGAATATCTCAAACATAAATTAGGAATGTTTCCTACATCACTCTGCTAGTTATTTTGACAGGTATGTCAAGTTCAAAGGGATATGCGACTGTAATTAATTTCCAAGTGATACAGATGCATATACATCTCTGTGATTGATACATAATGGCACAGAGTCAAGGGGAACCCCCTATATGAATTCATCATTTCTTGCTTGATTTTTTGACATTTGTTTTCTACAATTTGTTGGTTCAAGGGGAAAAACTATTATCCCTTGTTGGAATTAGGGTTTCATAAGCATATCTTTGCTAATGAATGTATATTTCTACTATTTCTACTAAATATTTATATGTTGTTTTTTTATCACTAATGCATGCATTCCAAATGATAAAGTTTATATACTGACATTCTTGATGAGGAGGATGTGTCTACTATGGTTGGTATCAATGATTGGTTGTTGCACAGGGGTTTCACTGGGGGAACAATACCATACCATGTGGGCTCATATTGGGGTATTTATATTGAGGAAAAAATGGCATAATATATAGGGGGATATATAAGGGGTAAAGGTTTTTTATATTGGCAAGTATGAAAAATGGAGCTCAAAATTAACAATAAAATATAAAGGGGTATGAAAAATGTTAATGAAAAAATGGATACCTACAATATCTAGTGGAAGAGTGGTTTTTTAAATTAGGAAGGTGTATTGGGATCATATTGGTAGGGGGTTAAATAATTTGATTTGTGGGGGCATTTTCCAATATGTAGTCAAATTAAGGGTATTGTTTAATATGCCACGAATGCACATGATAGGTTAGAGGCTTATTGAGTGAATCCCAGTTGTTGATTGTTGAAGTTACTTGGTTATGCTTGGAAGAATTACATGCTTAGTACCATATTGATGATGCTTAAGAGATTAATGCTTCATTTCCCTATCGTACTTATTGATGAGGAAGTTCATGTTGCTTCTATAATTATGTTATCAATTATTCCTGTTGTATATTCCTATATAGTATATGGTGATTTCTCATGGCTATCATGATCCTACAACCTCATTGTTTAGGTCATGGTTTTAATTATATATGTCATATTTGTCCCCTAATTTAAAGGTCATGTAAAGAACCTTGATTAAATCATTGTAATATTTAGTCATGTCTTGGCTATTGAGTCATGCTACGTAATTTTGAGACATTGATGTAAAATTGGGACAAATATATAAACACAATGTGTTGGGTGATTATTTTAATCTCAAGCCATTGGTCATGGGAGCAATAATTTTTCGTTGAGTCATAAAATATTTTACTTTATTGAATATATTCAAAAGGTTTATTCTATGCTCAGGGGGAGCATGGTGATATGCAGTTTTCATATTCAACATATCAGGTCTACATTGATCCTATCTACAAAGGGGTCATTCAACATTTGTCAACCATTTTCCCTTGATGTCCAAGGGGGAGAGAATCTTGGTGTTTGTAGAAGAATGCTTGGTGAGAAGTCTTGGTATTTGCAAGAATATACAAGTGATGATCAAATACCAAAGTGGTTTCCATCAATTCCAAAGGGGGTGATTGTTGGCATTAAGGCTAATATGTTGTCCTTGATGGAAACCTACTTGATAAAGATGCCAACATTATGATAACTAGATGATTATATAGTTTGGTACATATATTATAGGTGATATAAATAAAATAATTTTAGTTCAGAGACCGATGGATGATAAAATTTTGAGAAAGTGTATGTAGGCACTGAGAAGCAAGGTCACGTACATACACGAGTCCTATGAATCAAAGTCGCATATAGAATCCCTACCATGGTAATTTGGATACCAGGGGTTATTACCATGGTATTGGCCCATAGTAATTGGAGCGATAATTGTTATTTGATCCCTCCAAAGGATACTTACAACATAACCAAGGTATTTACCTAAGGTATTGGATGAGGAAAATAATATATAAAGAGTTCGAGATCAAGGTGTTGGGTGTGCAAGTAATGGGTTATATATGTAATGATTTGGTACAAGAGTGCACCAGTGAGAATAGAGAAATCTCAGATCTAATATATTTGAAAGTATAGTAAGGAATAATGAATATACTTTCTTGATTTGTTTTGGTTGTAAGCTAACAATGATAGATATGTGATTATAATAGTGCTCTGATATGAATATGTCACAATGAAGTATGCACAACATGTGATGTGGTTGCACCAAAGTCTTGACTCAGTGATTTCAAGATTCGTATGCAGATGTGCTTTGATCTAATCACGAATCATATCCATCTCCGTAGGTTCATGTATATATTTGCAAAATAATTTTCAGTATATGTAGATCTGTACGCAAGTGTTGTAAATGGTAAGCGCGTACATACACAGATATGTGTTTTGGAAGTCATGTACACATTATAGGGTTTTTCATTATGGCTTGTTGATGGAATTTTATTAGTTATGTTTTGTTTGTTGTTGTTTTTTGATGATGTATTTACCTTAATGATATGTGTCGTACATTGTTGATTGGTTGAATATGGAATGGAATATTGATTATGATGCTACAATTTGGCTATATATGATTAGTTCAGTGATCTATGATTGGTTCAATGATCTTTGTATGTTTCAATGGCTAACTAAGTGTTAGAGCGATTCATAATGAAATAGTTAGTGATTTGGGATCTATATACAAGTGTTATGCATAGAAAGTGTGTATATACAGAAGTCTTATTTAGTACATTCATCTACATAATTTGATATTTGTTTCTTTGGTTAGGTTATGCATTCAATGATTTGATGTTTCAGAATTTAAGTGGATTTGCTGTGTGATAGTGTCTCAGATTCAATGCTTCAGTTTCTTTGGGTTCACAATTGATATGGGTCTAGTTTGAAAATTTGATGAAAAGTAGCCTACAGGTTGTGTGATGATTGTTTGATAGATGGATCCAGTGTGAAACATTCTGAAAAGTGGTCCGCAAGGAGATGAGGATTGCAGCGTTGAGAAAGGGGGCAGGATCTCCCTTCCGGTAGGAGCCAGTAAAAAAGTTCAAGGGGTTGTATCTCCCTTCCAGTGAGTGTTGTAGAATGAGAGAAGGTTGTAACCATATGCAGGTTGGTGCCTGCATACTGGCAATATTATGCATCACTACAAATTTAGTATTTTTCTTTACATCATAAGGCAAAAGACAAAGACAACAATATCGGTTGTTTTCTGCCACATTGGGTTTCCACCTAAAATCTCAGTGTTCTATGTGTGTATTGCTCATTTGTTGTGATTTATTTATGTTCTTTACTAGATACTGAAAAGTAATTAATATACTAATGCAATAATTAAAGATAATCATCTAATAGAATACATGGAAAAATAAGTAAAATGGATATATGTTGGTTTCCATACATACGCAGGTTGCTTTAGTAACAGTAGCTTACATAATTCAAAATATAAATTTTGGAAGTTTAAATTTAAAAACACTGATTCACCCCCCCTCTCAGTATTCTCCTAACATGATTCCCATCCACAACATGAATGTGTTCTTCCCATAATTTGAATGTGCCTTCTCCATAATTGGTGCTTAAGGAAACCTTGGTCACTTCTGGTTTTGTTTCTGTAATGTTTATGGGGGCCACTTTAATCTCAGACTTACCATTGATGCGTTAAAATCTAAAGGGTTGGTCAAGCATTGAAGTATTAAAAAAATCTTAACAAACTCAATTAAAGTAGTATTTTTAGGGCTATGAATCTCAATCTTTTTTAACCCATTTGTTTATTTAAGGAGAATGTGTGAGTCCAAATGATAGTTAATAATGATATTAAGGAGAAGGAAGCTGAGAATTATGGTCGTAGAGGTAGTCATCCAACTGTTGGCTTAGTGGGTCCAGACCCAGGTTCAGAGTTAATTGCGCCAAACAAAACCCTACAGTACTGGCCCTTTCTGCATCAACCCGCGTAGCGTAGCTTGAAGTATTACCCGAAGTAGAATGGGGGGGATGCTAGAACCAATTTTCCACATCCAGAGATCAATGTGATGTCTTTTATCACCCTAGGTTTTCCTTTGTGCAGAACTATAAGCCCCTAAGGCTTGGTACTGCAACTTCACTTAAATGGCCCTTAAACCTTTGCGAAGGTCTACAATAGGGTTTTGCAGACCCTTAATAGATTAAAAATCCACTTACGTGCACCATACAACAACCCTAGATCTGAGTATGCATAGATCTACTTAAGTATTTAATAAACACAAGAGAATGTATTATAATCTTCATGTAAATACTCAACATGCATTGCATACGATTAGCAAGATTTACCCAACAGAGTCATGCATCAATACATAAATATTTCATAAAGACATTTATTTGTATCAAAACATATATCGTAAACATAAATAAAAAAAGTAAACAGATATACACATGAATTTCTCCAACAATCTTCTTTATTGATATTCAATATGATGTTACAGACTCAAAATCGTCATGTGCACTCTGTTAACACTCAGGTTGTTCCCTGTTTCCTAAAGGGAATACAACCGAGGTAACCACTAACCAATCTTGTAGCTACAGGTCCTAGCCTACCGGTAGCTAGAGAGGGCTCTCTCTTTATAGTTTAGCTTTGTTTGATGAGTTTTTAGACTAGTTATGATGCACTGTTTGTTGAATTTGGTGGGTTGGTGAATTCTTTTAGAATTGAAGTATAGATTTACAGGATAGTTTGTTCCATTGGGCAATGGAGTTGAGATATTTGTGCTTCTGAAAGTGGATCTGTGGAGACAAAGTGTTGCTGCAGAGCAAGTTAGGCATGTGTGAAGACAATATATCAGATTTGTTGGTGAAAGTGGGAATTTAGTGAGTGAAAGGCAGTTAAGAATCTTTCACTATGCTAATGAAGAAACATGAAAGTAATGCTTAAGAGCAGTTAAGAATTCTTAAACAGTATTCACCATGTTTAGGATAAGTTTAGACATGAGTAGTTAAGAATTCATATCTATGGCTAATCCAGCAGAAAACATATTTAAAAAATAGAGATTGAGCATAGGGTGTTTGGAACAAATCCCAGGCTATTCTTTTTCTCTATTTACTAAGATTATGAAAACACAAAAGTTATGGAACAAACAGGAAACACATACACAGTTAAGAGAAACTTATTGATTCAGCAAATGACACAGGAATTCTGTAATAACACAGAGCTTTACATATCCATATTAGACAGCGTTGAAACCAGCAATCTCCATCAACAATTTTATTATCAAAAAGTATTCAGTATACATCATCAGGAAGAATTGTATTACAACCAACCCTCAATGCGTTATCTGAGGGGATATATATACAAAAATAGGGTATAAAATATCTTAGTGGAGAGTTATGGTGCAATAAATTGCACAACCAACTCTCTTACAAAAGGTAAATGACACATAAATATAACTTTAAATGCTGAGATAGCCGACATTCCTTTGTCAGACAGATTTGACTTTTGGTTGTGGAATGTAGGCGGTAGCAGTGCTTTAAATGCTGCGTTAATTTTAGTCTGCTATTTGGGTGGATTGTTGAGTCATCTGTATGCTGCTTGTTGTACCTGTATGCTGATCTATATGCTGATATTTCTCTAAAAAAGGCAAAAAGCAAAGTGGAATTATCTAGGCAAAATTTCCAACATTGCTTGCCACCAATCAGCTGGGGGTAAATGATGTCTTCTCATTTTAACCACTGTCTCATCTGCCTCTGTGTGTCTATAAAAATTAGGAGGTACCTCAAACAGATGATTAATTTCATGCTCTATAAAGAATAGATTCTCCAGTTTGTCATACAAGGTTTTCCCAGAGGGAGGCCCTGGTTCTTCTGTGGAGCTGCTGGATGCTGGGATCTGGTTTTCAACATAGTTGTTAACACTTGTTATATACTGATTATATGACAGTAGTTGTCCTACACCAGTCACTAAGCTTGGTAGTCCTTTATCCTGTAAAATAGCCATTTTAGCTCTGAAGTCATCTATTTCAACCTTCATTTCCTGACACTTCCTCTCCAGTTTCTGAGTGGAATTCCTCAATGTTAGTACCTTTTTGGTTGTGAGGATTGTATCTGTTCTGCTGGCTATTTGTAGAGCAGCCAGTTCTTCCTTAGTGCGGTTATTGAGAAAGTGAATCACTTTGGTGGCCTGCTTAGGCATTATTCCCAGGGCTGTCCTGGCTCTCTGAATCTCTACATGAGCTATTTCTATCAGCTCCACCTGTTCAAAAATTGCTTGAATGGACCTCCATTGGTCCTGCATAGATTGGCCAATCTTGGCCCAAATAATCTTTTTTATTTCTGCTAGGGTCTTGCCTAGCATCAACTCTTTTTCTAGAGTTTTTACTTTGGCCTCCAAGGCCTTTATTTCTCTTTATTTTTCTGCCACAGTCATCTTTGACTTGTCATAACTAGCCTGCAGCTTGGCCAGTTTTTCTTTGGTAGTATTTATTTCTGTGACTTGATTTTCCAACTCTTTAACAACCTTCATTAATTCTTCCATGTCCAGGCTAGATTCTGCTGCTGCTGTGGCTTCTACTGTTGCTCCAGTTGCTGATGTGGCTGTGGTAGGTGCTGGAGCAGTAGGAGGGGCTGCTGTTACTTGTGTTGGAGGGGTAGATTGAAGGTTTGTTGATGTTTGAGGTGGCTGGGAGGCAGATTCCCCTTGCTTGTCTTGTATGGCTTTTTCTAACTCTGCCTCCATTTGCAGTATCTTTTGGTTCATGACTAGGAGCAGCTCCATAGCATTGTCCACCTATTTTTCTTGTGCAAGCTCTGCTGTGTCAGGATGGATGGTAGGAGGCAATTTTACCTGTTTCCTCAATGCAACTATATCATCCTCCTTTTTCTTCATAAGGGCTCTAACACCCTTTGGATCTTTTGGGTCATGTCCCAAATCAATAATTATGTCCTCCAAAGTCTTTATTCTGTTATATTTTGCGAAGGAGGACAATCTCTCTAAATCAAGCTATTTGTTGGTTTGCTTAAGGGACTCTTTTAGCTGATGGGCCATCGTTGCCTTGTCAGCAAGTGTTGCATACACCATCTCCCCAGTTTGTTTATGCAGCTCAATTTGATCCATGGGGTGTATGTCTTTAGCAAAGACCTCTAGATTTGTCCTGTAATAATCTATTGTGGTCTTTGGGTGTGGGACTTTGGGCTTTAGATGAGTGAAGATCATCTTTTCTTCCTTTAGATCAAAGGCAGCCATCAATCTTTGGTTTTTGGCTGGGGTTGTATTTAGGAATTGCTCATAGAGCTGCACCCTTAGCAATTCATTTTGTGCCTTGATCTCTTTGAAACCATGCACCCTTAGCAATTCATTTTGTGCCTTGATCTCTTTGAAACCCTCTTTGACTGTGGCTAGTTTTTCGCCCTGTTGTCTGGAGGAGGACACCTCCACAGTATGTTGTTGAGCCTGTTCTAGCTGAAATGAGGTAGTGGCAGTCTGTTGGCTCATCTGTCTTTCTTTGCTTTGGCTTTCTCCCAGCTCTTCACTTATGTCTCCTTCTGCTTCAGGGTCTACCCTCGGCCTCTTGGCCTCTGGTTGCTGTGATGACCCTGTTGGAGGTGTGATTTCTTCTCTGTCTCTGTTTTTCCCTCTCTCATCATTGAGAGGGGTCTGCAAAACTGGGTTTTGAGTTTGTTCAGTTTGCAGGGGCGGGGCCTGTCCTGACTTCTGGTCCTTTGAAGTACTAGGCTGCCCTGTTTCTATCTTCTGTTGTTCATCCACCTTCTCCTTTCCTTTTGTGGTGGTTGTTGTTGCTGGAGCCTGCTGGATGTCCTGTGTTACTGGGGCAGTAGAGGTACCTTCTCCTGCTTAGATTGGTTGCTTGAAGACTTGTTGACAAGAGTCTAAGTCAAGAGGTTTTTCCAAGTCCTTTACATTCTGCTCCATTATTTCTTCCTGAGTCAATTCCTCTACTATTGATTCAGGCACCCATTCATCTTGATTAGCAAAATGTTGTACTTGAGGGAGTGGGGAATGCTTATAGGCTAGCAGCCTATATTTAACCCTCCTTACACTGATGAAACCTTCAGGGTCATAAGGGACCCACCAGAAGCTTCTCTTAAGTTTGAGCTGTTGTCCTAGTATTTGCTCAGCTTCTTGCCAGCCATTTTTTTTGTTCATGGTAAATGGGCCTAAGTGGTCCCTGAACTTCAGGTTGGCTTTCTTCTTGGCACTGTGAAAGTGTGTTAGGTCGGAGTTTATAAGCTGTCTATAGTACTCCAGGGAAAATAGCCTCATATGGACATACTTTGGGAGCCTGTAGGGACAGAGCTCACAGCCATAAATTCTGATTACAGTGTGGTTCTCGTACAAGTACCAATCACCAATTTTGTAGCTTCTGGATAGCTGCAATACTTTCTGCATATCCTTGGACAATCTGATAGGAGGAGTCCTCCTCAAGAGGCATGTAACTGGATATACAAACTGATGAATGAATTCGCAGTATGAGTAAGGGGAATTCTGTACTTGGTGGAAGACTGAAGACCAGAAGATCACAGACCTTCTCTCACCCTGTGAGTCTAGCTTCTTGATTGAGCACTGGAAGCTATCTGTCTGGTAGTACAAGAATAAGTGATAGATGTATGAGGAATATCTGAATATTGCCTCCCTGTCCAGCCTTGTCAATTGATCATGTATCTTATTGGCAATGTACTTGGCATAATTGTATTTCATAGCAGGGGGCTTCATAAGGCTGTATGCAGAGAGAATGACCAGCACAGTTAGATCAACATGCTTGTTTGTGGTGAAACCCAACACAAAGGTCAACATATCTACCAGTAGCTTGCCAACCTCATTGAAATCTGCATGGGAGAAAGGAGGTGGCCCAGAAGGTTGGCAGTCTGCCTTCATGAATTTCCTGGCTATGGCAGCAATGTCTGTGCTAGAGAGTTTGGAGCCCTCATCTAGCAAATAGTTCATGGAGAAGGGGTATAGTAGTTGGGTCTGCTTGTAGTTCAGCATCTGGTTGATAGAATCTGGAGTTATATAGAAGAGGATGCTCCCAGATGGAGACTTCACAGCCCTGAGTTTTTGGTCATAGTTCTCTGCACATAGGTGGATGATTTCAGGGAAAATGTTCACAGAAGGCAGGAAGTAGGTGGGTAGATTGGATTGCCAGATGCCATACAGGTCACTGTTGTCCAAGTGACTATTTCTTAATTGGAAATATGTTTGCAAGTGGTTTCTCTCTGCCACAAAGTCTGTGATGAGGGCATCACTGTCCACCAGTGGTATAGATTCTAGCTCTCTGTTAGGTGGATTTATAGGCAATACATCAAGAGCAGCTGGAGTGGCCATTGTCTTGCTTTTGCTGGTGGTTTACTGTGTTTCAAGCTTGATGTGAATGCTGAGGAATGGCTTACTGCTCTCTATTTGCAGTGAGCAGTTTTGGCAGTGCAAGGAGGCTGTCACAGGCTTAATGAATCTGTGGGGCACTCTGTTTTGGAGAACCAGAGTGTTTTTGAGCTGGTTAGCTGGTTATTTGTAGAGAATTCCTTTAGCAGGGGTGAGGGAATTGTTAATTCAGTCTTCTAGCCGATAGCTCGGCTTCTTTAGTTGCTCTCCGCAGAAAAATGGTGAATTTTACAGAGGGTCGCGGGTTTCTACAAGACTTTCGTCACGCAGGGGTTTCAGTGGTTTTTTAAGTAAATTCTAGTGGTGAATTTGACAATGTGGGTCCTTTGGCAGAGTTCTTTTAAGTAGGAAAATAGGATTGCAAGGAGAACAGTGGACAAGAGAGGATGCCTGCAGCAAATACCTGGTTTTAATGGCGTATGAGCCGTTTGCACCGGTTGAATTGGCTGAATTGCAGGTAGTTGGGTTGATAATGGAGGCGGCAGCAACTTTGGCGGATAGCTTTTTCTTTTCGACCATTGTAGGTTGAATTTCGCTTTCAGAGGAGCTCCAGGCGTCGTAAAAATACAATGCGAAATAACGGTTATTTGACGCCTTTTTATGAATTTTTGGCATATTGGCGCCTTTTTGTGATGATGTCATGCTGACGTCATCATGGGCCCGGGTACGGATAGGGTGACATGGCAGCTGACGTGGGTGCCCAGGTTGCACTGAAACGGTGGCAGGGTGGACAAGGTGACGTGGAGGCTTGGTGGCGTGGAGGGGTGACGTCATTTTGACAGAGGTGTGACGTCATCGCGGAGGGTAGGGTGGTAAGCGGTCTCCCCGGCGGGGTCTTAGGCGGTAAGCGGTTTGGAGGGGGGGGGGGCAGCGAACAGCCCGGGCGCCTGATACGTGGCGGGGGTACGACAGCAATACCACCCATCCCCCGGACGCAAAAGGTTGGGCAGTTCTGTTGGACGATCGACCGCCCACCGTAGGATGGGCGGGGTAGAAGATCTAACGGTGGGCAGCAATCTTAATGCGACAACGCGTTAATAGCGGGGGACCCGCCCAATTATATAATTAATGTTTAATAAATGGGGCGCGGGGTGGGTTTAGAACATTAGGTTATGGGTTTTTCGGGTTTAAAACACACATTTTATTAAATGTTTCTCATTTAAAACTTTATAATAAAATGGGTTTAGGGCGGAGGAAAGGGGGATAAGGGAAAATGAGGGTGAGGAAATTGATTTTTTGCCTTTTAACCATAGTTTTTTGCCAAACCCATAGTTTTTAGGAGGATTGAGGGCTAATATTAACCCTTAAGGGGTTAATATTTCCCAAGGAAGGGATATTTAGCTATAGTGCTAAGGGGAGGGTATTTATAGATGTTTTTGGGAGATTTTCATTGGATTGTAATAGACTTAGGGGAAGGGGGAAGTTAGGGAGATAGATAATATGTTAGTGATTAATATGGTTTGTGAGGTGAATGAAGGGGTAAAGCCAAGTTTTAATAAGTGAAACTTAACTTAGGATTTTGAGGATAAATGAAAATGATGAAAAATGATGTTTTTATACAAGAAATGTGGCTTCTTTTCATGCTTGAACTACATGGTTTGACCAAGTAGTTTGTGATATAATGAAGTGGAACTGGACACCTGAGCAGACCTCAAGGTCCTTGGGAGTGTTAGTAAAAATGAAGTTTGGGGGAAACTGGGGAAGTTAGACATGCTTCCAATGCTTGTCCTCCACTCTTTGTTTTTGATGCCCACATCCTGAGTGGCATAAGTTTTTGCACTTAATAGGCCAATTGGTGATGGCTCTCCATTTCTGCAACCTTGCACTACTTACCCATCTAGTAATCCTAACATTTTTCTTCATTAAAGTGGGTGCACTTGAATTAGCAGACCCTGATCTTCCTCTTTTCTTTTGACTGCCCTCCTATCTAATATCTACCCTTATTTCTTCCAAGGCCCCAGATTAAGCAGTTGGGCACCTTTATTTCTCTACCTAGCTAGTCATCTGCCAAGCTTGAGCTGTTTGGTCAGGGAACATTCTCTAATCTGCAGCAAGCAATTTAACCATCACATGGTCCAGTTTAGACTGTTGGGCCATCCATCAAGCATGATTAGCAGCAGTATTTGCATAACATGATACTGCCAAATAAGCTAGTAGTGGCATTTTGACTGGCCACTTTCCTGGTCTTTAGTCCGGGGTTCATTTTCACTTTTCTCTTGACCACTTGATTTTCTTTCCCTTTGATTTTTCTTTTAAGGCATACCCTCTTTTCATTTTTTAATTTTTTGTAGGATGTACACAAAATATGGAACCTTTGCAGCTTGCAATGATGAACATATTTAGCCCTTTCACTGTCAATCATGAAAGATGAAACCTATTGGTATAGGAACCTAACAGTGGCTCCACTTGGGGATGGATTTTCCTGGTGGAAAGCCAAGAACATCAGGTCAGATGGCCTTGTTTTCTTGCTTTCACTATGGTGAATTTGCTCTAGTATTGCCACCTTTGATCTGCAATTAGTGAGATGGTATGTAGTGCTTCATGACCTCTTTAGGACAACAATAAATATTTCATGACTTGCTAGCCTGTATCATTGCCTATCATTGGTTTTCTGTTTTGAAGACTATGCTCACTTCTGTTCATCTGAGCCTTCTCCAGCATCTATGTCATCTTGATGTGGTTTTGCTGATCTTTCTTCAAAATCTGTTGTAGTTGCTCTTCTATATATCTACTGTAAAAAGGAAAAAAGTACTTGAAAATATAGACATTTATGTACAATATGGGGCCATCCTATGCTTATGTATCATGGTAGTGCTTGAGCATTCTCCCATTCACTGGGCCTTCATCAT
>APFE031340298.1:0-12542 GCA_000404065.3 Pinus taeda
CCTAGCCAACAAATAGGTAGATGAACAACAGCACCAGAGATAATATTTACAAGTAGTTTGTAAAAGTCACTTGGATAAACCCTCAAGGCAAGTTATTTCCAAAGATGACCATCTATGTTGAGCACTTCATCATCGTAAGCGATAGACTCATTGTTTAACCCCATTACATAACTCCATCATTAGATGCACACTCTTTGCATCCCCATAGGCTAGTTCAAAGTGGGCTCACATAGACTGCAAAGTGAGATGGACCACCAAATTGACCAATCAAATAGGATCTACCATCTGTGCCATCTCCATGAGAATGAGAGTGAGAAGCACTTCATCTTTGGCTATTGAATATAAAGGGGTGTCATGTCTCTGTTTCCTACCTATGGAAGATTCAACATAATCTAGCCTCCAACAGGATCTGGTGCTTAGCATCCACCCAATGCAGATGAGGACACAGTCTGAGCCCATGCATCCAATGTTAAAGCATATAAGGGGGCCACATTATGAAATCATCTATAATATCTACTACAGAAAAGATCATCTTTGGTCTCAACCCGCAAGAGGGGGTTTCATCTCCTGCTTATTAGCAGGAGGTGGCCAGGAGCATCCAAAGACTACCTGAACAAGACAAGGCAGTCCATTGATATATCAACTAATTAGAGGAAACAAAAAACCTACTAGTACCAACATCACACTCTCCCAGCAGTGGTGGACTGGGCTATGGCCTTCAAGGTGCAGTAAGCAAGATATGGATATCATTGCCTGCCAACCACCAAGAGGATAAATGTCCAAGTAGGTGTTTTGCATTTTATTTTTATTGTAGATGTTATTGCTTCTGGAATAACTGAAATCTTTATATCTCCCTGATGACGGGTGGAGCATCCACACGAAATGTCAAACATTTCTAACACTCCACACAGTTATTCCAGAAGCAAGGACATCTGCAGTATGAATTCAAACTGTGAATACCTACATACTCAGGTTCTGTATTTTATTTGTTATTTAAAATGAGGAAACAACAAAAGCTTCTAGAATGGGAACATCTTCAACAAGAAGTAATGCCAAATTTTAGGAGAAATGCAATGTGTATCATATGTGCATGTCTATGTGTGTGTGTCAATGTGTTTCCATATGTATAGAGAGAGAGAGGTTTAAATTTTTCACAAATAAGTTAATAACAAACACAAGTAATAAATTGTACGAAAGTGGGTAGACTAATAGATTTATTAGAGTACACGAAAAACAATAATATCCGAGACAAATGATATTAGAGTACACAAAATAAATAATAGCCTCTATACTTAGTCATTACATTATTAAAAAAACTCATTACATTAATGAAAACAAATGAGCTAGACCAGTAACCATCAAGCACAACATCAAATATCTAGTCATGAGAATCATGTGCATGGGGATCCATTGGCAATAATGTTGAAACTAAGACCTGACTGGACATGTATAAAAGGAACCTAGATCTAAAGCATGACAAGAAAAATCCAACTCGAGATCTATGAAATTTAATTTCTTGTGAATAATATTCATCTGTGGGCACTGGAATTTACAAATAGTACATGTTAAGCACTTTTGGAACCCAACCTGTACAACTAGAATGCTCTGGCTCTTCTTTGCTAGAAACAGCTTGCTAATTGTGAAAGAACACAAATGAGAAGTGCTTACAATTTTCAATACTTGCATCAAGGAATGGTCACTATTGTACAAATTGCAACAAGTTCTCTTCATTGAATGTTATTTCAAAACAGCCAGCTTGTCCAAAGGCAAACTTAACAACCTACGTATGATCAAGTGTGACCTCCTCAATATTTGGAAACATTTTACTAATTGCTAGATTCACGTCATTTGTTACCTCCTCAACCTTGTCTGGGGACTTTGACTTTGTTGCTTCCCTGAATAAACTCTTTATCACCGTATTTGGAGTGAGAGCATGCACCAAAATGTGAAATTTCATATTGAAAATATTCTAAAGGCTAACAATAATGTTCTTCACTCAAACAAATGTTTATATAACAAGAACTATGTTAATTGAAGGGTGGGTTAGTTTCTAGAAAAAGAATGTGGCCAATGGTCTATATTCTGGTTTGTGCCCTAATACACTAGCCCCGAACAAGGTTTTAATATGTCATATTGTCAAAGGTAATCAACTCATCTCTAATTCACCAATCTATCGTTTCATGAATCAGTGTGGCCCTAAATTGCCTACACTTTTTCACTAGTAACCACAGACAAAATGCAATCTTGACATCTAAGAGTAACCTCATCATAGGAATGCTCAAGTTGTGCATTAAGAACAAATAAAATGGTTATATTTGCTCTTCTCAGTCAATCATATAGCTTTCTAAATGGAATTATTCTCGCTAATGAACTGGATTGTTTTAGTCACATACCAAACATGGAAATCATGCAAGGGTAATTAAATTAGTGATATATTATTAATTTAAAAATGTTGAGCACCAGTAGAGCACATGCCTTGAGAACTAAGTCAACAGACACAAGCTAGATGGTACTTATCTTTCGCCTGCTTCTTGAAAACCATTGGTGCTTCTCTCCAACACACTTCCAGTGAATATTGATGCTTAGCTCTAGTGTGCTTCCAACAAAAATTTGGCACTTATCTCTAGCGTGCTTCCAGCAAGTGCACCCCTCAACATCAGGAAGCCCAATCAGTACAAGTACATTCAGATTGTGCCTTTAATTAGCGCTCAACATCAAACAATGCCACCGCTATTCACCCAGCCACGTACCATTTGGCAAGAGCATTGACCTCGGCCAAACAAAGTAATCATTCAACTGATCGGGGCCTCAAAAGGTGAGCATCAGTGAACCTAAATGTATTTTTTAATAGAGATTCCTCAGATGGAAAGTGCGTAGTTTTTAGCACACACCCACAAACCATTAATTTCACATAGCCATGTTAGAGCATGTGTTTTGCTACAATAGGCACTTATCCTTAACATGCTTCCAGCAGTTGAACCCCTCAACATCATGAAGCTCAATGAGCACAAGTATATTTAGATCGTGCCTTTCACTAGAGCTCAACATCAAACCCTTGTCCACTCAATCACATGCCATTTGGCAAGAGCATTGAACTTGGCCAAATAAAGTAATAACTCAAATTTTCAATTGATCAGGACCTCAAAAGGTGAGCATTGCCAAACCTAGATGTATTTTCTAATAGAGATTCCTCATACGGCAAATGCATAGTTCTCAGCACACACCCACAAACCATTTACTAAATGTAACCATGTTAGAGCTTGTTTTTTGCTACAATAACGATTTTAAAAGTTAATGCAGCTTAACATGTAAGGATGATGACAATACACCAAATGTACCACTATTGCAACAAAAATGGCAAACGAACATTAATAACAAAAAATAAGCAAGAAATAAAGGGGGCACTTACATACCAATTAGTGTGTTGCAACAGTAAATCTGAGTAATGGTGGAAGACATCTCCAAGAAACAATAGAAACTCATAGAATTGTACCGATAGAATTATGGAGATACATAAGAGAGGGAGAAAACCCCTGTACATATCCACAGAAGCATAAAGCCTAATGATGCCCTAACTAAAGATTTGGACCACTAAATCAATAATTAGGCCCTTATTACACTGAAGTGACCTTTTTTTCAAATATAACACTTTGCAAAATATGAGCTTATAAACAAACTGGCTAATGCACATAAAGCCTACTACCTGATAATGAATGGGATGAACCCTAGAACTCAAGACAGACGTTTGCACCTTATAACCATTTTGCACTTTTTAGTTATAATGATGAGCACTTTATAACTTTAAGGAATATGCACTTTACAATAAAGTCACTTGAAAAATATATAATTTAAATGGCATGCACTTTATAACTTAAGTGATATGCACATTACGAGAAAGTCACTTGAAAAATAGTCACTTATCCTGAAGTACTACTTTAACCAAGTGAGCTTAAACATAATTATATCTAAAGCACGGGCAGGGAGAGACATATTTTTTTAGTTCCTTGTGAAGCATGCTTAATCCCAAGGAGGCCAAATTCAGGCACTTCACCAAAGAGGGCTTTGTATTCAAATTTTTTTACTCCTCTCCTAGGCCCTTCCATTTGCTCATGTAATCTACAATTTGACATTGAGAGAGGTTTCACACTCATTCTTCTAAAATACTTTCAAGCTCCATGACAAGCTTACCTTCCTCATCCATCAGCAAATTCTATATCTAGGTAACTACTTCATCACCAACCTGCTTCTTGAAGCATAGCATAGAAGATGTCACGAAGACTTCCCTTGTTTGGAACTTCAGAATGTCCAATACATATGCCAACTCCTTGAACTTCACACACACCTGATATGGCCCATAGAACCAAGGTTGGAGCTTCAACTTGCTTTGCCATCATATATTTGTAATGTTTGCAATGGAAAAAATATCATATTGCCCACTACAAATTGTTGTTCAAACTTCAAACAAGTGTTATATTCCTATCATCTCATGAACTTCATAGACATGGGCAAGTTATCTTTCAAGATGTGAAGGATGCTTTGCAACTCCTGTTGTGTAATGTTCCAAACTAGGAATTAACAGTGAAAATCAAGAACATGAACTAAGCTACAGCAATTAATAAGGACCATGCAACAAGTACAGCGACCACAAGTTGAACGGTATACATAACCATCAAAATGCCAAAGAAAATACTCCAAATAGTTGAGCCATTTATTAATAATGACAAATCAGAGTACATAAGCAGGTAGGAACAAGGGAACCTAGACTTACTATGCAAGCTATGCAAACCCTAGGTGGCACAACTCTGATCTGGAGGAAACACTGGCCCAAACCGGTATAGCGCACTACCCAAAAATTATTGTTGTTACTGCTAGAATGGGATTGAAGATTCTGCTCCGAAGAATGCCTAGATCACCCAGAAATTGCAGCCATGGACTCCCCTCCAAAAACCCAGAAATACCCAAAAAGGGTTTAGCCGAACTCCAAGCCAAAACTGAACCCACAAAATGATGCCAATTTCTCAACAAACCAGCGATACGTTTTGCTACAAAAATGAGGATTTCAGGCCCAAATATCACCCGGAAAATTCTATAAAATTAGTTGGCGAGTCCTCTCAATAAACCCACAAAACCCCAGAAAGTCTTTGGGTTGAATCCACCGACCCTTAGTGACCCCCCAACAAGTGTGAATTGCCCAATATAGCCAAAAACGCCCCATAGTATCGATACTATTGAAATAAGCTCAAATCCACCACTGGAAATCTCTCCCAACTCTAGCTAAATTTTCCACTGAGAAATACCTCCTATCTCCAGCCTTATTTTCTCCTCAACCTCTATTGCTCCAACCCCTGCGCAAGCCTACCTGGAGACCGCTCCACAGTTTCAAAAATGTAGAATTTCGGCCCCAAGAATTCCCTCAAACTCAACCTCGCTAACCACCACAAAATCTCCAGACAAACTAATAGAAAACACCTACAAATCCTCCTATGTTCTGCTCCTCCGTAACTGATCTCCCCACAAGCAATTCCAACCACTATTGTACCCTGGATGGAACACGCACCAGCTGAAGTAACCTGCAAATATGCCAAATGGAAACTTTGAATTGAACTCCCCAAATTGCCTCACTAGGGAGACACTCGAAGTTCTCTTAAATGAAGAGTGGAATTCCGACTCGGAAATTCCTTGGGTTGAACAGCACAAGTTGTCTTGGTTAAGCAGCTCAAGAGAGCCAATGTTGAATTGTCAAATGATCAAAGATACCAAATGCAGGCCTCCAAGCTCTATTTATAATTATTGGCCCTCTCTCCCTTGGTTGTCCCCACCTTCCACTAATTTGCACCCCTTCCATTTTCTCTCTCTTCTCACTAGTTCGAATTGCCTATTGGGTCAAATTTTCTCTCCTTTTTTCCGAAAGAAAAGATCAAAACTTTTTATTCATGAAGTAGTAAAAAGTTTTACAGTTCAACAAGCTTCTCCATCCCATCTAGGGGCATCAAGTAAACTGATATGACTTCCCATAAAAACCGAGGGAAATCAATACACAAGATTCAGAGACTATTCAAAAAAGCTAACAGTTGTTGGGCTCAGGAAACCACCGAGCCGCGAAGCAAAAACAAAATTAACGTTATGCGAGGGAAGATATATCCCTCCTACTGAAATATAACCTTGAAACGATATACAAGAACAGCAGTGAGACCTCCTTCCATGAAGGAAAACAGTCTCAAAAAACATATACAAAATCTGATCAAACAGTTTCCTAAGAGAAAATAAAGAAAGAGGCGATCCAAACAAACGATCATGAAGATGCCAAGATAGATGCGCCCAAGTCGCCTCTAAACAAAAACCTGTATAAAAACTTGAATCGGATGCCAATGGACCCAAGTGCAATCACTGAAAGTATGGAAAACATCAAACTGGAGGAGCAAAAGGAGGAAGCTGTGAGTGAGAAGTCTGTCCCTGTCTCGATTCCTCTATGGTCCAGCTGCCCAAAACTTGTTGTAGGCCTATTTTAGAAAGCTGATCTGCAATTGTATTTTTTTCCCTGTATATATGACAGATAGAGATGCTGTTAAAGTGAGATTTTAATGTCATGATTTCATCTAAAACAACCTTCAAGATCTGATTGTGACATGAGGATTTCCCATTCACCCAATTAATAACATTCAAGGAGTCTCCATAGATTTGAATACGAAAAATGTTCTTTTGCAAGGACCAACACAAAAGAAACCGGAGAGCCGTCAGTTCTGCAAAGTTGTTTGATCCCATACCCAGGCCAATAGCTGCTTTAAGGGAGTGTTCTTTGTTTAAATGAATACAAATGCCAGCTCCAGCCCTGTTCTGTTGAGATGCCAACTCCTCCTAAGTCCCAATGTCGAAAATGTCTCCCCTTCTCCAAAATTGTCCCTAACGCAGAAATTCAAAATTGGGGATATTACAATCCTCCCCACCAAAAATTGTTTGTCCTCAAGCAATGCCTAAACAAGCACCTTCTCGATTAGTTGACCCAAACAGTTACTGCAAACAACACCGGGGTCCCAAATGTGCCACTGAGTCATCCCTAATCTCTACTTTGTCCTGTCATGGGGAAATCTCCCGTTATTAGGGTCCCAAGCCATCTTGATCAGCGTGAAGCATCCCTTGCTCCACTCATTTTCCAGCCCAGCATAGGCACCAAACGCCCTGTGCATACCAACACTAAGTAGAGCACCACGGTAATATAAAATTTTGATCAACTCTTCGTGAAACTGCTCTATTGAGTAGACCCTCTCATGCACTTCGAAAATAGACTCCTCAAAATACAATCCAATCCCTGTGGAGTTGAATGAGCTTTCCCTAATCTCCTCTTGTTGTTCACCCTACCGCATTGGTGAAGCCCCAGATGCCATCAACGAATCACTAATATCCAATGGAATATCTAGATGACCTTCCCCTGTAGAATCCAATTCATCCCCAAGGGTAGTTGAACTGTTAAGTCCTGTGACGCCAGGATCCCATGCCCATCATAGAATGAACCTATCTTGTTGACACCCCGGTCATGCCCGATTGTCCAACATGCTTGTACCAGATCCTCTTCTCCTGTAACTCTTGGCCACTATATCTGTCATGATTGGTGTTATGCCCGACCTGCAAGGGTAACCCAACAATGCTCGAGTCCACCACTCTATGGCTAGCCTTGATCCTGGGCAGCAACCTGCCTCGCCATATGATGAAGGTCTCAACAATTCCCCACGCATCAACCTAAGAAAGAACCAGATCTCTCTCCATCGTAACATTTCCCATTGAGAAGTGGAGCGATCCACCCGCCAACTGGTTCCTTGGATTCTGCAACCACACTGGGAGCTCACAACTCCCACTCCTGAGTCCTCACTAACTGTCGTTGCGTAGTACTTCTACCCGCTAGAGGCCATCCGGCCCTCATCTTTGACCAGTTGTGTCGAGGGATATGCCACTGCATACCACCAAGTATCCATGTACTCCTCGACAAGCCACTGTATAATACAACCTATCCCTGTACACCACTGGGTACCGCTACCTGTTGTTGTATCACCCTATATGTTTGGTGTCCCATATGCACCAATACAACCATTACTCTACTAGAAAACGCCATGTGGTGTAAGTCGCTCCTCCCACTCCATGGTGCAAACCCGTGCACCACATCACACCACCATGCACCTACATGCTCACCTGCAGACCACTGCTCATTGTTGTATACTCCTACACACCACTGGATGCCCTGGTCTAAGACTAAGACAATACGCATCAGTCTGCACCCTGTCCGTATCACCACCTCCACTACTGCATCAACATACCCTATGATGCCTGGATCTCTGTAAGACATAGACCTGATTTGCTTACAAATTCACTTGTAGAATTACACAATAAATGTAATAAATATTTTTTTATTAACTGAATACTTGAAGGATGATTTACATTCCTCGGGCAATATGTCTAAATAGGCAATGACTGCTCACGAGGGTAAATGGTCATGCCTTTTGACAACGACTTTTCATTAATTAATAATATTTAAAATTGTTTAAATAAATAATTATATATATATATATATATTCTATGAATTATTTATTCACAACATTTCCCCACCCTTAAAAATTGCTTTGTCCTTAAAGCAAGGGTAACGAGGGGTATTGTTGTCGAAACTTCTTTGGTTCCCACGAGGAATCTTCTTCTCGAAGTTTTTTTCTCTTGATCAGGTATTCTCTTGTGGTTTTGGAGCGCAATACCTTCTCATGGGTCTCTAGGATACCTTCGCTACAACAATCCTTCCTACTTCATTGATTTTAGGTATCTTGGTTTTGAGAGGACTGGTTTTGACCTAGTACTTTTTTGAGACATGAAAGATAGAATACATTGCGGATTTGGCAGTTATCTGGTAGTTTCAATCCATAAGCAATGTCATTGATCTTCTTGATTACTTGAAAAGGCCCATAGAATTTTGTATCTAGCTTGTTCTTCCCTTCTCGTTTCATTGATAACTGCTTATAGGGTTGCAGTCTTACGAATACCCAGTCTCCTTCGAATTCTCTTTCTAAACGGTGTTGGTCAGCTTGTTTCATTCAATTGCTAGTAGTTGCTAAGTTTCCATTTAATATTTGGATAATCTTTTGACTTTCTTCCAAGTGGTTCTTCACTGCTTGAACTTTAGAATCATTTAATGCAAAGTCCTTCCATTTTGGGGTTTCATAACCATACAGGGCTTGGAATGGGGCCATTTTGGCTAAGGTATGATAGGTGGTATTGTACCACCATACTGCTAGATGCAACCATTGTGACCATTTGTTTTGCTTATCAGACATGAAGCATCGTAAATATGTTTCTAAACACTTATTTACTATTTCTATTTGTCCATCTGTTTCCATATGATAGGATGACCTCATGACAAGGGTTATCCCAGCTTGATTGCAAAAATCCTTCCAGAAATTTCCCTTAAATCTTACATCTCTATCACTAACAATGAATTTAGGTAGACCATGTAGCTTGTAGCAACAACATTATCTTTTCCCTTTTTGTGTAAAATTTCCATGTCAAATGCAGCCAGTTCTCTATCCACTTTTGTTGTTTTGTTGACAAGGTTTTTTGTTGTAATAGGAATTGAAGACTGTTGTCATTTGTGTGAATTGAGAACTTGCTTCCTAATAGGTATTGACGTCACTTGCTTAACGCGTGAATAATGGCCAACATCTCTTTGTGGTAGGTAGACTTCAAGCTTTCCCTTTTATTAAGCTTTCGACTTTCGTAAGCTATGGGACAACTGTCTTGCATTAGTACTGCTTCAATCCCAAATCTTGAGGCGTCACATTCTACCACAAAAGGTTTAGAGAAATATGGGGTTGCTAGTATAGGGTAGATGACATTATCTCTTTTACGAATGCCAAGCAATTGTCTGCCTTACTACCCCATTGAAAAGATTTTTTCCTTAGTACATTTGTTAGAAGAGCAGTCACATGTGGTAATTTTTTATGAACCTTCTGTAGTATCCCATCAATCCAAGGAATCCTCTGAGTTTTGATATATTCTTTGGCTTGGGCCATTCTTTGATTGCTTTAATTTTGTTGGGATCTACTCTGACTCCTTCCTTGGATATGATATGCCCGAGGTACTCAACTTTCTTTTTGCCGAAGGTGCACTTTCAAAATTTGGCATAGAATTGATTCTTCACTAAAATAGATAGTACTTCTTCTAAATGCTTGAGGCGCTCCATCCAGGTCTTGCTATAGATGAGGATATCGTCAAAGAAGACTAATACAAATTTCCTCAATTGTCGATGAAATAGTTCGTTCATGGTTGCTTGGAATGTGGTTGTGCATTTGTTAATCTGAATGGCATCACCCTAAACTCATAATGTCCTTCATATGTCCTAAACACGACCTTCTTAATATCCTCTAACCTTGAATTTGATAATAACCTAATCTCAGAGCTAATTTTGAAAAGTATTCTACAACATGAAGTTCGTCTCGTAGTTCATCTATGAACGGAATGGGGAACTTATTTTAATGGTTATCTTGTTCAATCTTCAATAATCTATACACAACTTGAAGGATCTATCCTTCTGAACTAAAACTATTGGGGTTGCATAGAGAATTATGCTCTTTGTAATGACTCCACACCTTAGCGGGTCTTGGATTAGCCTTTCTATCTGTGCCTTGTGAAGATAAGGGTATCAATACGGCTTTACATTCACAGGTGTTGCATCTGGTTGACTTCAATGATATGTTCTATCTACCTTTCTGGAGGTAATATCATAGGTAGCCCTTGAAATACCTTGTTATATTTTTGGATCAAGGTTGTAACCTCATGTTGTTGTTGAGTTCCTTCTGTAGATAATAATCCTCATTGTTGACATTGTGCAACGAATATTGGTGCCCCCTTTCAAATAATCTTCTTCATTTGTGCCTCTGGTGATTTGCAGAATATGTCCCTGGGGTTTGTAACCATTGTATTCCCAAGACAACATCTACACCTCCAAATGGTACTGTGTAAAAACTAGATTCCATTTCGTAATCGCTTAATTGCAATTTGGCTTTGTGACATTTCCCTACTCCATCTATTTTCTTACCATTTGCCAACATACTTTATGTCTATAGCTAGATATACAAATAGGTTTAATATTTTTGCCACCTTAACATCAACGAAATTATGGGTGCTTCTCGTGTCTATTAGCACAATGACATTTTCCTTCTTAATATGAC
Organism: Pinus taeda; assembly: GCA_000404065.3. NCBI lineage: Eukaryota > Viridiplantae > Streptophyta > Pinopsida > Pinales > Pinaceae > Pinus > Pinus taeda. Next base: position 11,202 of record APFE031340298.1, read on the forward strand.
CTTTCAACTTTGGGGTTTGTGGTTGTGTTATTCTCGTGATTGCGGCTAGGGAGATTCTTGGCATATCTTCTTCTTCTTCTAGCTCTATGTTTGGAGCATCGTTTTCTTCGTGGCTATCGTCCCCTGAGTCACTACTCGAAGAGTCTTCTTCTCATTCTACTTCGCAATTGTAGAGCTTTTGTGTGCTGCATTTGTGACCTGGTGAATATTTGTCTCCACACTTCCAACATTTGCCATCATTTATCTTCTCAAAACTTGACTGTTTCCTCCTCGCAACGGGGGTGAAATGTACCTACTATATTTGTCTAGAGAATTCTTGCTTGACTTTCCTTTTGAGTAATTGCTTGATTTTTCGGACATGGTATATGACTTATTAAACTTATGCTTTTGTTCAATGATTTTTGCAACATGTCTGGCTTCCTCAATGGTTTTGGGTTTGTACAATTCTACTCGGATATACTCCTTAAGTCCACATCTAAACATTTTTAGCAGTTCATCATCAATAAATCCTCTGTCTTATAGCTAATACTTCCCATTCGTTGGTGTATTCGCTTACAAACCCTTTTTGCTTGAGAGAATGAATTTTTCATAGATATCATCTTCTTCTTCGTCATGAAACCTTTTTAGCAAGTCATCCACAAAAAATTTCTAAAGGAATGAACAAGCTTCACATTTGTTGGACCACCATAGAAACCAATCATATGCCTCAGCTTCCAAATTGCTGGATGCGGTCATGATTTTTTCCCGTTCACCTTTTGGCGGGTTTGACTCAAAAATGGCCTCCATTTTATTAACCTAAACAATAGCGCCTCTATGATCTTTACCGTCGTACTTAGGTAATTCTCTTTTAATTCTTTGATAGTCTTTTTCTGGAAATTTTGTATAGTATTGACTACCTGAGAAGTGTATTTGCAGCATTTGTGGAATTTCATGATGTGTTTGCGAAATCTCATGATTTGGGAAATCTTTGCCTTCTAGAGTCTTGGGACTTTGTGTTGGTTTTTGAGCAATTAAAGGATTAAAAAATGAATTAACCCCTCCCATTAACTGGTTTTGCATTCCTAGCAACATTCTCTCAATGTTATCTATTTTTTTATATCGTTTGTTGATTTCACGAGTTATGATTATCCTATTTTGACCTTCTCCTATCTCTGCCTACTTCTTCTCAACATTATTGAGACAACATCGTACCTTATTGAGTTCTTGATATTTTTTTGTGTCGTCATTATTATTCCCCATTTTTTATTTATTTTTCTTCTTGGCAAAACCAAAAATTTTTATAAATTAATTAATTTATTTATGTAGTTGTAAACTATATGGTATAATTATATAATTACAAGG
>APFE031340299.1:1105-85863 GCA_000404065.3 Pinus taeda
ACCTGGATCATTCCTCCCTCCTTAGGAAGCAATGGTCCCCATTGCGTTGAGCTCCTCCATGAGATGAGGAAACTTTTGTTGAACTTGGTCCCTGGTGAGCCACTTGCCCTGGTGAAGGAGTTGGTCTGCTTTGATGACTCAATACAGTTGGATCTTCTACTGGCAAGTGTTCTTAATCTGCATGTCCATGATCTGATTAGTTATAGCTTATTCCATGTATTCTTGATTTAACTTTGTTGGTGGGAGTTGTTCTGTAATGTTGGATGTGTCTAGTAATGGTGGAAAGTATGGATGAAGGCAATCCAAATTAAACATTGGGTGCAGGCCAAGGAATGGGGGAATTTTGTGCTCCAAATAATTGTTTCCTACATCTTTGTTAATAGTGTAAGGACCATATCAGAGTGGTCTAAGCTTTTGATGGGCTCTGGTAAGGAATTCTTTATGCAAATGCAACCAAACTTTGTCACCCACCTTAAACTTTTGTGACACCTGATTTTAATCATGTCACTACTTGTACTTGACATTTTCGAGAATGGAATGGCGATATATCGGCCCGTTGGGTAGAGGTGCTCCGGGATTTAGATCGAATGAATGCTTGACCTGACAGTGTAATGGTACCCCTGTTGGTGAGGAGAAGATGTCCCTGTATCCTTTCATGATCGTATCCACCTATTTCTACTGCATGGAGGAACCCTTCCCGGGGACCATGGATGTGGCTATGATATTCCCCTTACTTTGAGAGCGAACCAGAAATAAAATAAATTTCCTATTTTGGGAGATGATATTACTACCTTTCATCTCTGGAATTTAGGGCCTCAGAACAGATCTGGAATTTTAGGACCCGAAAAAATGCTAAAAATAGTAAACTGTGCTACAATTAAGGAAACTGGAAAACTGAAAGAAACAATGGTGGTGGTCCAAGTGGAATTGGCGAGCGGCCACCAATATCCACTTGGATCAAAAATCAATCTATTTTATGAATGTGGGACACACAAATATACACTCTAAAATGAAATAAAATAGAATATAACCTAAAGTCAAAAAAAAATTATTAAGGCCTATGTCTAATATATAATTGACCATTATTATTCTCACATTTACTTCAACACCTCTCACACGAACATCGTGGTTAAAATAATATAATAATGCACATATTTCAAATGTGTCTCAATTATAAAGCATATAAAAACCCAACGATACCAGAACAACCAATGAAAACATTAAACTCCAATACCAAATATATCTTAGATGAGCAGACGCCAACACAAAATAGAGAAGGAGGATATATCATACATGTTGAATTTTTTTTGTAGTTATGGCCAGTCATCATAATTTATTCTAGTCCTAAAAATAAGAAAAGAAATGATAAATATTAATTTAATTTCAAGTCATCTTCAAAACAAGGGAAAATAAATTTTTGAAATGAAAATTTTGTGACCAAAAGTTTCAAGTCGTCCTGCCCCTTTGACACTCCTATTCAACCTCATTAATACATTATATAAAGGTTATTTTGTCCTCCTCTTATATGCACCAATTTGGATCACTCTTTCATATACATATTCTTATGTTCATGTGAAGGAGAGAGAGATAGCATATCAAGTTTATGACCAAACCGAATTTATGGATACACCGAAATCTCTAAGGTAGACCGAATTTTCTATGACATAGTTGACCAAACTTTATGAGGTTACTAATCTCTATTCGACCAAATTTGACCTGGGTTCTATTTTTGGTCAGTTTGACCTTGTTTTGATTGGAAAATATCAAATTGTATCTCTTTTTGAACTAAATAATTTCACTAAGTCTGTTTCGTGTTTCCCTAGAAGTGTTGAGAAATTTAAGGCATCAAGATTAGGTGATTTCTCTTATTTTGATAACTTCTTGTGAATTCTTTTTACTTCTTGATTAGGATCTTCTTTTACTTATGTTATTATAATGTTATTCTTCATCAAATAGCTACCAAGTATAAACCATAAAGAGACAAGAGACACCGAGTATAGGCTATTAGCCAGGGCCAAAACCTCTCGCTCTTGAGAGGAAAACCTGGAAAAATTCTTCTTCTTATAGATATTCCAATTGATGAATACCAATACCATGACCCTTGACCTATTTTCCACTCCAAGACCAAGACACAAGTTCCCTTGATGATAGTCAACCTTTTGCTCCTTGCTTTGTCTCGACTCCTCTTCCACTTCGACCTCCTTCTGCTTCAAACCTTTGCTCTCCTTGAATTAGGTATGAAATCCTAATTCAGAAACCCTAACTTGTATGTACGACTTTTTCTTATGCCTTGATTTCTTTCGCTTGGGATGGAGTCTCCTTCTAGCTTGACTCGGCCTCCCTTATGACTTGAACTACTTCTAGCTTAGCTACCTAAGATGATTGTAATTTCTCTCAGTTCTTTCTACAGCAAAAGTCCTCTTCCTTATTCACATGTGTGTCCCAAAATAGGCCCAAAAACATATCCAAATAATACCATATAACTCTCTCTCCCTTTGCTTCACTTCACTGGATATAGGATTGTCTTTCTTGACCCTTTCACTGATCTTCGCACCACTTATTAACTTTTGAACTTGACCGAAAATTCTTGCTCTGAAATGAGGTCGAGTGGCCTATTTATATTTTTTTCCCACAATAATAAGCTGACATGACTTGGAGATAACACTAACATGTCTTTTGGAGATTATCTTTCTTTCCTCTTGAGCCGACTTGAAGGAGAGGTTGTGTGCTTGTCTTGGAGGGATTCATGCTTATTTTAATGACTCGTATAAAATGTAACATGCCTAAGAAGGTTCCTTCATATTGACTCAATTTTACTTTTATGATTAGATTACAAAACCTAAAGGCTCACAATAGGATCCATTACTAAAAATAAAATTGATTTCTCATAAAACCCATGAGACAAACATAATAATAATTTTATTTTTCTTCTTTTCATCAATTACATAAAATCACAATTAAATATTTCATTTATGAAGACCGAACCTAGTTACACATTTCAACACCCCCTCTTAACTAGGGAGGTATTCATAATGGTACTTGGTCATTCTCAATCTGAAGACTTCTCATAAGAAGAGTCGGATTGTTAACCCATCTGTATAGCATCATATCAACCAGCATTGTTACATAGCAAGGCCTTGACAAACATTTCCATCTCTCCATGAGATCTGAGGACAATGATGTATAGACACCCTCATCATTGTCTCTCTTGGAACATACCTCACTCTTGTTCTTAGGGTGTGTTCCAACAGGACTATTCTTATCTTGGATTCCCAATCCTCAAAGAATGTTGGTCCTCTACGACTACTCTTGTTTTGGATGCCCTAACACATCCTCAAAGAGCATCAGATGCCAGATGTTTACCCAATCTTCCATTTTGTCTTCCCAAGTGAAGACAAGAATGATGTGTCCATCTCTCCCTCTTAATTAGGAGGGACATATATATTCCAATAAAGGAATATGCTCATTCCTACTAAAGGAATGTATCTAAGATCCCTCTTAGCTTAGGAATTTCTCTTCCAAGTTTCATCCAAGTAAGAAAATTATTTCTAGGCTCCCTCTTAATCAAGGACCTGCAGCAGCTCCTTGGGTGGAGATGATGGGACAACCAGTTGCTTGAAGAAGTCCTCCTCACGATGTCATGAGCTTCTTTTTGTTATCTAGGAGTCTTCATGTTTGGGGCTTCTTCATAGGGCACCGATCATCCATCACTTTCATCCATGATTCAGCGATGTCAACATCAAAAATTGATCCATCAGTCCATATTTGTCCTTCCTTCATGCCATGCTACTTTCTTCATGCCATGCTTCCTTAAGGATATTTCATCCTACTACATGTGCATCGGTGGTTGAAGACATCCATAGATCTTCCCTCGATAGCTCTGCATAAACCCACCTAGATATTTGTTCAAAAATAAAGGAATGAACATTTAAATCAAATTTACCTTTGTGATGGCCTTTCATCATGACATCTTTCTAGTTTGCATCAGCATCCTGCATACATATCAACGCATCTCCCAAAGATATATGTTTTCAAGGGTCTCTTTATTTTTTAGACTCCATCAGAATCTTCATATCTTTCATGGAGATATCCTAGTGAAATATTCTTTATCTTTCGTATGTTGATTGTCTTTACCACGGTTGCATATTACACGATCTCTTCCTTCCTTTCTTCACACATTTCATTGCTAGGAATTTCCAATCACAATTACTCTAAGTGTTGCCAACCACCTCATATTACATATGAGGACATATTATGTCAATTTCATCTAGACAATGTGTGACTCATGCCTTATTGCATCCTTTCAGAGGAGGAGATCCTTTTTCTTTTGATCATGTTGATCCACTTTACCTGCAATCATATGACATGACTCTTCAATATCGAATACAAGCATACATACCTCATTTTCATTTGGGTCATCCAGACTTCCTATAGCAGCTCCCTTGATTGAAAAAGATTCAATCCATTTCTCTGCCTCTTTTATGTCATCATACCATCATCCCATGAATTCCACAAGTTTGTAATTCTTGATGAAATACTTGCTTCCCCTCATAATCGGTGAACCTTTCAAATGAAGATTCCATCAGTGAATCTTAAGGATCTAAAGTATCTCCATCAATAGATGTTTCCTTTTAATAGATGTATGATGAACCTCGTACTAGAGGACCTTGCCACTTATGTTTCTAATGAGATTCCCAAGAGCTATATCATTTAATTCCATAGATTCTTACCATCTTTCATGCTTCTCTATGATGATGTCTCGGGCTCTTATTTTCAATGCTTCTACAATGCTTTGATGAATCCCATTATTTACTTAGTGAATCATGATAGCCATATCTTACAACAGGACTTAGGAACTTGAAAAGAACTTATGTGAGGAAGACTATATCAATAATAGAGATCTCTTACTTCCTCTTTCTTTAACTTCTTTTTTTCAACTTCCTCTACTTCTTTGGTGATACGGGTTTCTTCTCTTCCTCTTTTGTTATTGTCCTTCTTGGTCTTAGGACAATATCTTTTGTAGTGTCCATATTCTTGACACCCATAGCATTGGATCTTAGCCACGTCCTTTTTTTTTTTTCGAGAATCAGACTTCCCAAATTTTCCTTTTCTTTTTGTCATTGTAACATACGCTAGAATTTTCTCACGTACTCCCACATCAGATTTGGCCTTTAGTCTAGATTATTCAATCTTGCATAGTGACCATCGGTCCTGGAATGGAGTAGCTTCTTTCTTCCCATAAATAATTGAAGTAAAGGTACCCCACTCCTACAGTGGTGCATTTAATACAATTGTAGTTATTTCTCTATCAGACATGACTTCTCCCAAAGCTTGTAGTTGATCCTGGATTTTAGATATCCTCATAAAGTATGAGGCTATTCCATCTTCCCTTGACATATTTAGCTTGTATATTTCTTGTCTTTAATGAGATGACTTCTCTAGCAATGCTCCCAGAATACAACTCTACCAGTTTGTCATAGGTTTCCTTTGAAGTTTCGAGTTTGGATAAATATGGGATGAGGGGATCCTTGATAGATTCTATGAGAATCCTTTGAGCCCTAACTTCCCTTTTCATATAATTTGCAATAGCTTGATCATATTCCTTTCTTGGTTTAGTCATAGATCCTTTGACATGTTACATAAGCTTATTTTCAATGAGATCCAGATATGTACTTTTCTTCCATGCAAGATAGTTCGAATCCCCAAACAATTTGTTGTTTTCCTTACAAAAAGACATTTTGACAAATTCAGAGGTGGACAAAAATATACCTACTTGATAGGATTCTCCTTCTTCTTTCCTCTTCCTTGATGTTGATGATGATATAGAGGATAGAAAACTTCTCCTTGATAAAGGTAGTTTTCTTCAAGAATGATCCTTGATCCCACAGAGAGTGAGATCTCTTTGGTTCCTTTGGTGGTAATGTCTTTGTTGATGAAGATCAATCATGACTTCTTGGTCATGTCTTCAATGGTAAGGACCTTGCTTCAATGAGAGAGAGATCGCCTTAGAGTCTTGATGACAATGCCTTTTGATCTAGCTTCCTTTGGATGAATAGTCTTCAAAACACTTGATTCGTATATCTCTTAAGTAGATGTAGGGTTTTGGCCTTCTTTTCTTGATGATGATCCCAATACTTCTTTGTAGACTCCTTCTTTGATCTAAGGTTATAATGCTTCCTTTGTAGATATTAGCTTTAAGATGATCTTTGCTTTGATGTTTCTCTCGATATTTGATCCTTGAGTGTCCCTTGATAAGATGCCTTTCCTTGACATTTTCACCTTAGCTTTGATACCATGTTGAGAAATCTAGGGCATCGAGATAAGGTGATTTCTCTTAGTTTGATAACTGCTTGTGAATGCTTTTTACTTCTTGATTGGGATCTTCTTTTACTTATGTTATTATAATGTTATTCTTCATCAAACATCTACCAAGCATAGACCATAAAGGGACAAGAGAGACATAGCATATAGGCTATCAGCCAAAGACAAAACTTCTCACTCTTGAGAGGAAAACTCGAACAAATTCTTCTTCTTATAGAGATTCCAATTGATGAATACCAAGACCATGATCTTTGACCTATTTTCCACTCCAAGACCAAGACACAAGTTTCATTGATGATATTCAACCTTATGCTCCTTCCTTTTTCTCGGCTTCTCTTCCACTTCAACCTCCTTCTGCTTCAAATGCTGACAATGGGAGCCATTACTAAAAACAAAATCCCTTGCTCATAAAACCAATTATTTTATTTTTCTTCTTTTCGTCAATTACATAAAATCACAATTACATATTTCATTTATGAAGACCAAAACTAGTTACACTTTTCAACAAGAAGAGGGTTTTCCTAGGGTAAATATTTGTGTCTCTTGTTTCATTATCTCTTTATGATCTTACTTTCATTGTTTATTCTACTGTTGAGATATTTTGAATAATTACTTAATGATGAATGTGAATACAAGAAGGATTTAACTAAAAAACCATTAGAAGTAATTATCATATTAGAAGACCTTGAAAAATCGACATGGTATCAGAGCACGGGTGGAAGAGCAGCATTGAAAAATCCATCTTGTTTGAATTTGTCATCTGTTAGCCCTTCTCATTTTCTCAGTCCAATCATAAATATCAAGATTCATCCTAATGAAGTTCTAGTCCAAGCTCAAGCTCTATTATGTTCTGAGAATGAGAAAGTTCCATGGAAATCACTTTAAATCTATTATATCTATAATTGTCTTGGTTCGAAGGTCGAATATGTGGAATACATCTAGAAATCCTTGATATAGTATTGTTTTGTTGGTTGTGGATGACCTGTTCTAGAGAAGATTTTGATTTGTTTGTCATATGTAGGACCAAGATCATGATCAAGGGTTACGCCTTCGAAAGGATCGTAAGATTATGTGGTAGAAGTGAATAAATAAATTTTTTGTTGCCGCGGAAAGTTTGAAATGATGATGACATCCAAGCATCATTCAAGTGGCTTACGTAACGAATTGTTTTTGTTATGATCCAATGGTCTATGATTATGATTTGTCATTTTGTGTTGTTCTGGGCTCAAACTTAGTTGATTCTGGCAAAATTCAAAAGTATGTGTTTTCTATGCTACTACATCCAGTTCAAAAGAGGTCAAGTATTCGCTCTTCATAATCGAAACTATTATTTTTTAAGGGTTTGCAAGTTTATAGCATTAAAATATGGTGATAAGGAATGTTTATATTGGGCTTTGTTTCATTGGTGAGATCGGATTGACACAAATGTAATTTGGTCTACGGCTCACAAATTTAAACATTGGTTGCCGTCATATATACATATATCTCGAGTTGGCAGAGGCATTCAAATATGGCTACGTCAGTAATTATACAATTGGACAATGAATAAATACGATACAACTAAATGTTGTTTGTACATTGAGCAATCCAAAAGTGTGAACAGTTTTTGTAGATGGTGTGTCATTGACATGGTTGGAAAAATTAGAACTACGCATTGATACTTTGTAAAATTGTTGAGGTGAAGATGTGATATGAGTCATGTTGGAAATGTAACTAGTTTCAGTCTTCAAAATTGTTGGTGTACCCATTCAATATGTATCTTATGTAACAAACAAAAGAAGAAAATAAAAAGTTATTATTTTAAAGCATGTGTTTCATGTTTTTTATTGATGGACTTTTAGGTAAAAGCATGTTTTTCGTGCTTCTAGGGTTTATTAGGTCATAGGACTTATTGTCATGAGTCAAGAAAGTCAACATCATGTTTATAAGACCCTTTCGAGCAAAATCTATCTTGTAAAATAATTTATTTTGAATCTAAAAAGCCATGGAAACCTCCAAAGTACAAGTCGGCCCTGGAAGCTTCAAATCGGCCTAAACGAGGGAATTCAACCCCTTGGAAAGGTTATATAAAAGAGCATATTCGACCTCATTTGGCACTCACTCAACCACAAGTTCGATCTCTCAAAAATATATCTAAGGCTAAGAGGCAAGGAAGGAGGAGTGAATGTCTAGAAGGCAAGAAGTCAAGGATAAACTTGTTTTTGGGCTCTATCTCTCTCACATGTGTGAATTTCTAGGGTTTTTGCAACTATAAAGAAGGTCAAAACTGCAAGTATGAATTGCCGAAGAGAGATTTGCAGTATCAAGTTGCTTGAAGAGAGAATACTTTGTCTTGACCTTGTTAACCTTGGGAGGATTTGTCTTGCTTAAGGAAGGACTCTTGAAGAAGTTGGAATAGGGTTTATGCAATAGCTACAAGACTAAAGTTGCAAGACGAATATTGCAAGATGAAATTGCAGAGTTGAAGTTGTAACTAGAAGTTGGTTGATTTAATATTGAGTTGTGATAATCTAAAGGGCTAACTTGGTACTTGGAGGAGGACTTGGTCTAGGGTTTGGGTCTTTGTTATCTCATTTGAAGCAAATTCTATAAGAAGAGAAGAGTTTCTAGTTTTTTCCCTTGGAAGGGTTTTCCCTAGCTTGGAGCCTAACTTGTGTGTCCATTTTCTTTATTATTTTTCTCTTGATATTTGTTTGATGAAGAATATCTAATAAAGAAACACAAAAAGAATAATAAAGTTCACAAATAAGTATTAAGGTTAAGGGGAATTGAAATTAATAGATGTTTGGATGACAAGGTCATCATGGTGAGTTAAATCTAATTTTATTTTTGGTTATCTACTTAAAACATATTATTTTTCTACCTGGAAGGATATTGCAGGATATATAAAGAATGTTGAGGAAAGCTCAAGACCTAGCAATTATAAGGTCAAGATATATTCATCTTGGGATTAAAAGGTAGCAGTGCGAGAAGATAACCTAAAGGTCAACAACAGAGATCACTTTCATAAAGAATCTATGATCATATTGAAGTTTGGAAAGGCTCAATACAATGCCTTCATTTATGATGACAAGATGAAAGTGATGAGCATTAGAAATAACTTGGATCTTGTCACATGATTGAAGAGTGAAGATGGCTCCATGATACCTCAGATTAAAGCAAGCTCAATACAAGAGAGGCAAAGAAAAAATGGAGCCATGTAGAAGAAATAGTTTATACTCTTTTAAAGGCAAGATATAAGTCTTGTGGTGTTGACTTATAGAAATTGAAAAGAATTTTGGAATCTCCTATGATTTTGAGAGGGAGAAAAGGAGTCTCCTTGAATAGGAGCAGGGATCTAGTTTCTAATCAAAAGGAGAATAGGATATCTTCTTTGGTTGAGAGGGAGTAATGTTGGACATCACATGTGAATTCTCTTCTTCATGTGTCAGGTACTTGACCAAGATTAATAGTCTTAAGTCTAAGTGAAGGCCTTGAAGAGAGAAAGGTTCAGGATTGGATAATAATTTGTGGTTTCCTTGAGGATATTGCATCCAAGAAAGGAAAGGGACCGACATTTTTTTAGGATAGGACAAGTGTCCAAGATAAGAGTGGTCGAAGAGGACCAATATTCTTTGAGGATTTAGGTTTGGAAGTCCAAGAGAAGAATAGTCATAAAAGTACATACCTTGTGAACATTTGGATGGGGTATGTGCCTTGTAGAGGTAATGCAGTATCACACGTAAAGCCTCCCAACATAATGCTCTTAAATGACAATGATATTGTCTATTCAGGCCTCAAATACAGTCTCAGTCATAATGTTGATGCTTACAGATGGCTTATCTGCTAAAAAGTGTAGCTAGGTTCGGTCTTCATAATGACATGTAATTGTGATTTTTGAAAATGATGAAAAGAAGAAAAATAAAATTATAAATGTAATGCTTGCTTCATGGGTTTCATGAGCAAGAGATTTTAGTTTTAGATGGCTCCCATTGAGAGCCTTAGGATTTGTCATTAAAGTCAATATCATAAGTCTATAGGATTGTTTAAAATACCTCAAAGGCAAGCACATGTTTCCCCTCTTCATGTTGACTTCAAGATGAAGTGAAGAACTCATGTCGGATTTAAATTATGGAGACACACCTATTCATATATTCATGTCGGCTTATTTATAGAGGGAAGCCACTATAAATATGGGTGAAGGCTCTTCGCATTTTGGATAGTCAATCAAGCTAGGATTCCTCTGAAATTCAGATCACAGAGAAGAGGCAAGATTGGATGAAGCTCAGAGAGATGTTTAAGGGATAGCAAGGGTGTTTCATGATGAAAGTTCAGGGATGACCTTTAAAGGTACAGTAAGGAGGAACTACAGAAGACAGTTTGGATGACAAAGTATAGAAGGAACTCGGATCAATAATGAAGGGGCAGCGAAGATATTTTAGAGACTTTGAATGTCTAAGAAAGTGTCTCGGTGATAAAAAGAAACACGGTTCAGATGAGAGTTCATATAAGGTAGAGTTCGAAGCTATAATGGAGACCACAGTTCGGTATAATGCTTTGATAATTTTTATGCTATGATTCCGTTCAGGTCTATTACAGTCTCAGTACAACCACAGTAAGAAGATATTGGTGTCATGATGATGTCACTGTGATAAGAAGGTCAAAGGAAAGAGGAATCAAGAAGAAGAAAAAAAGCATAATACAATCAAGAGAACTAGTGTCTTGATCTTGGAATGGCTAATAGGTCAAGGGCCTTGGCCTTGGTATTCATCAATTGGAATCTCTATAATAAGAATTTGTGTTGGTTTTCCTCTCAAACAGTGAGAGGTTTTGGCCCTAGCTCATAGCCTACATTCTGTGTCTCTTGTCTATTTATGTTCATGCATTGGTAATTGTTTGATGAAGAAGAACATTAATAACATAATGAAAAAGATGTAATATAAAGTTGTAAAAAGCACTCACAAACAGTTACTAACAAGGAGAAATCACCTAACTAATGATGCCCTAGATTTCTCAATGTGGTATCAGAGCTAAGGTGACAATTAAGGAAGGGAATCTAATCAAAGAGACACTTAAGGATCAAGTTTCAAGGAAGGAATTAAAGCAAGTTGAAAGATATCAAAGTGAAGTCGAGATCTACATTGAAGAAGAAGTCTACTCCAACAAAAAGTTTTGGATCCTCTAGTCATCATCAAAAGACCACAAAGGCCCTCGTCAAGTTGAAGAGATCTACAAAAAAAGATAGCCCAAAGTGTAGACATCCTAGAGAAGCATTTCTAGGACTAAGATTGCATCATCTTGAAGAAAGTCGAAACCCTAGAAGCATTTATGATCTGCACTCATTCACCACCGGAGAAAGATGAAGTATCTTGAAGGATAGTTATCCAAAGAAGGCTATAAGGCAAGTTCCCTCTGATTTAAGGTTGTTCATCCATAAAAGGCTAGATCGAAAGGCATTGTCATGAAAAGGAGGCAGTATCCCCCTCGTTGAAGAAAGGACCTTCGTATCCTTAAAAAGGATCATCCAAGAAGAATCAAGTCATCTTCATTGATCATCATCAACAAAGAAATCAAGTTGAATATTTCATATTCACTTAACAAGTAAATATATTTATTCTATAATCTAAATCTGGTAAAATGACAAGTTGGAAGAACTATTCTCTAAAGATGCAATAAGAAAGGTTATATCTCTTAGATCGTATCTACACAAATTGAAGGTATCAAAGGATAAAGGTTTATCTTCATAAGATCTCAATTGGAATATCTGAGAGAGATAAGCATCATTGTTTTAAATACACAAATTGGTGAACAAGGTAACAAATGTCTATGAGGATAAGAAGGCTATCACATTCAACAACATCTAGTCTCTATATAGGAGAAGACAAGTTGAGGGAAAAAAGTATTTAGACATTTGCCGAAAGGAAAGAGGAACATAGCTAAGAATCAATGCTATGAACATTACAGGAACGATTTCCCTAAGCTTAAGAAGGGTAATAACAAGAGAGATAGAGAATAATTCCATTTCACCGAAGAAGTGGAGGAAGTTGAAGGAAGGAAGTCCAAGGAAGAGGAAAATAATTAGAAGTAAAAGCTCGTGACATCACCATAGGAAACATGAACGATGTCTGATAGCCAACTATGAAGTATATAGCTCTTGAGAACCTCATTGGAAAGTTAAGGAAGGGAAGAAGTCAACCAAGATAAGTCTCATCATACATCAGTCAAAAGGTAACATCTGTTGGATAGGGATATTCAATATCCTCAAGATTCTCTGATAGAATCTTCATCGGAAGGTTCACCAATCTAGAGTGGAAGCAAGTGTTTCATTGGGAACTCCAACATGTGGAATTAATGGGATGATGGTATGATGACATATGAAGCAGATCAAGTGATTGAAGCTCTTTTCAATCAAGAAAGTTGTTGAAATAAGCCTAGATGGCCTAAAGGTAAATGATGTATGTATGCTTGTATTCAATAATGTCATGTCGTATGGTTGAAAGTAACATGGATCACTACTTCTATCTTGAGAAGCATGATCAAAGGAAAAGGATCTCCTCCTCTGAAAAGATTCAGGAAGGGTTAGATCACATTAGATGAAATCAACATAATATGTCATCATATGAAAATGAGGTAGTTGACAGTAATTTAGAGAAAGTTTGATTGGAAGTTCCTAGGAATGAAATGTGTGAAGGAAGGAAGGAAGAGATCATGGACTGTGCAACCATGGAAAAGGCAATCAACATCTGATTTAAGTGTTCATTTCTTAGTGTTGAACAAATATCTAGATGGGCTAATGCAGGACTACCAAAGGGGAGAGTTGTGAATGTCTTCCAAGAGGATCATGTACAAGGATGTAAGATCCTTCCGAAGAAGACAACATGGAGAAGGCACCATGACATGAAGCAAGGCTAGATGTAGACTCATGGATCACTTTTTGATGAAAGGAATGATGACATGACTGACTCATGACTGAAAGTGATGGATGGTATGTGCCCTATGTAGAAGTCCCAAACATGAAGACTCCTAGATAAAAAAAGTAAATTCATGACATCGAAGGAAGGAGTTCTTCTAGTAGTTTTTTGTCCCATCATCTCCACCTGAGGAGTTGTTGTAGGTCCCTAATTAAGAGGAAGCCCGAAAACAAGTTTCTTACATGGAAGAAAATTGGAAATTCCTAAGCCAAGAGGGCGCTTAGGTACATTCCTTATGTAGTAATGAGTACACTCCTTTATTAGAATAGATATGTCCTCCCTAATTGAGAGGGAGAGATAGAAACACCATTCTGGTCTTCACCTAGGAAGACAGAATGAGAAGATTGGGTAATCATTTGGCATCTGATAATATTTGAGGATGAGATGGGGAATCCAAGATAAGAGTAGTCATGGAGGACCGATATTATTTGAGGATTGGGGAGCCCAAGGTAAGAATAGTCCTCATGGAACACACCTTGAGAACTCGGGTTGGTTATGTTCCAAGAGAGACAATGATGAGAGTGTCTATAAATCATTGGTCTTTCCAGCATCGAGCTTAGACCTTGTGGAGAGATAGAGTTGTTAGTCAAGGCCTTCCTATGTAACAATGTTGGTTGATATGATGCTACACAAATGGGTTACCAATCTGATTCTTCTTATGAGAAATTCTGCACATTGAGAATGACCAAGTACCATTATGAATACCTCCCTAATTAAGAGGGAGTGTTGAAAAGTGTAACTAGGTTCTGTCTTCATAATGACATGTAATTGTAATTTTTGAAAATGAGGAAAATAAGAAAAACAAAATTATTATTGTAATGCTTGCTTTATAGGTTTCATGAGCAAGAGATTTTATTTTTAGATGGCTCCCATTGAGAGCCTTAGGATTTGTCATTGAAGTTAATGTCATAAGTCTATAGGATTGTCTAAAATCCCTCCAAGACAAGCACATGTTTCTCCTCCTCATGTCAGCTTCAAGATGAAGTGAAGATATCATGTCGACTTCAAACTATGGATACACACATATTCATATATTCATGTCATCTTATTTATAGAAGGAAACCACTGTAAATATGGGTGAAGGCTCTTCGCATTTTGGACAATCAATCAAGCTCGGATTCCTTTGAAATTCGGATCACAGAGAAGAGGCAAGTTTTGATGAAGATTGGAGAGACGTTTAAGGGACATCGAGGGTCTTTCATGATGAAAGGACAGCGAGGACCTTTAAAGGGACAGCAAGGAGGAACTAGATAAGATAGTTCGGATGTCTCTCTGAATTTCGGATGGACGGTAACATAAAAGAAGACAGTTTGGATGACAAAGTATAGAAGGACCTTGGATCAGTAATGAAGGGGTAGAAAAGATATTTTAGATACTTCGGATGTATGAGAAAGTGCCTCAATGATAAAAAGAAACACAGATTGGATGAGGGTACATATAAGGTACAGTTCAAAGCTATAATGGAGACCATAGTTTAGTACTTGCTTTGATAAGTTATGTGCTATGATTTGGTTCAGGTTTATTACAGTCTCGATAAAACTACAATAAGAAGATATTGGCATCATGATGATGTCATTGTGATAAGAAGGTCAAAGCAAAGAGGAATTAATAAGAAGAAAAAGAGCATAATACAATCAAGAGAACTAGTGTCTTGATCTTGGAGTGGTTAATAGGTCAAGGGTATTGGTCTTGGTATTTGTCATTTGGCATCTCTATAAGAATAATTTGTGTGATTTTTCCTCTCAAAGAGTGAGAATTTTTGGCCCTAGATGATAGCCTATATTCTATGTCTCTTGTCTATTTATGTTCATGCATTGGTAATTGATTGATGAAGAAGAACATTAATAACTCAATGAAGAAGATCCTAATCTAAAGTTGTAAAAAGCACTCACAAGAAGTTACTAACAAAGAGAAATCACCTAACTAATTATGCCCTAGATTTCTCAACATTATCAATCCAACTCTTCTTATGAGAGTTCTTCAATTTGAGAATGATGTTGTATTTGTTGTACAATTCTGAATACCTCCCTAGTTAAGAGGGAGTGTTGGAAGTGTAACTAGTTTCGGTCTTCATATTTGTTGTTGTACTCATGTCAATGTGTATCTTATGTAACAAAAAAAAATTATTATTTTAAAGCATTGGTTTCATGCTCTTTATTAATGGTATTCTAGGTAAAATCATGTATTTGTGCTTATAGGGTTTGTTAGGTCATAGGATTTATTGTCATGAGTCAAGAGAGTGAACATCATGCTTATAAGACCCTTTTGGGAAAAATATATCTTGTAAAATAAGTTATTTTGTGTCTAGAAAGTAATGGAAACCTCTAAATTACAAGTCGGCCATGGAAGCTTCAAGTCGGCCTAAAGGAGGGAATTTGACCCCTTGGAAAGGTTATATAAAGGAGCATATTCAACTTCATTTGGCACTCACTCAACCATAAGTTCCATCTCTCAAGAAAAGATCTAAGGCTAAAAGAGGCAAGGAAGGCGGAGCGAAGGTCTAGAAGGAAAGAAGTCAAAGATAAACTTATTTTGGGGCTCTATCACTCTCACACATGTGAAGTTCTAAGGTTTCTGCAGTTATAAAGAAGGTCAAAATTGTAAGTCTGATTTGCAGGCAAGATAGTTGCAGTATCAAGTTGTTGGAAGAGAGAATATTTTTTCATAAAACTCGTTAAACTTGAGATGATTTGTCTTGCTTAAGGAAGGACCCTTGAAGAAATTGGATCAAGGATTCTACAACATCTACAAGACCGATGTTGTAGGGCAAATATTGCAGGAAGAAATTGGAGGGTCAAAGTTACAGCTAAAAGTTGGTTGATGCAAGATTGAGCTATGATAATCTAAAGGGTTGACTTAGTACTTGGAGGAGGACTTGGTCTATGGTTTGGGTCTTTGTTGTCTTATTTGAAGCAGAGTCTATAAGAAGAGGAGTTTTTGGGTTTTCCGCTTGGAGGGGGTTTTCCCTTGCTTGGAGCCTAACTTTTGTGTCTAATGTCTTAATATATAATGATATAAATAATGGTAAATAATAGTAATAATCAGGTATTGAGTCAGCCAAACTATCTTTACATCTAGCCTTTTACATATTTATCACAAACCTTTTTCTTTCTTTTCTCCACACATTAGTCCTGATGATGAGTCTGGGTCTAGACTCGAAACGTCGACCAATATAAAGATGAACACTGTGGAAAATCTGAATTCCTCTCAGAAACCACACCACAGTAATCTACAATCCAAAATGTCTTTATTATTTTTCTCTTGATATTTGTTTGATGAAGAATATCTAATAAAGAAACACAAGAAGAATAATAAATTTCACAAACAATTATTAAGGTTAAGGAAAATTGAAATTAATAGTTGCCACAATGCATTTTCCAACAAGTCATACAAGTCAAAATCTTTGTGACTACAAGTTAGTCTACAAGCTTGAAGATTGAGACAGAAAGACACAAAGATAAATTCTAAGGATCATCATGAGGCTTGGTGTATGGTGGATTGTTATACCTATGTGCAAGGTGCAAACTTGTCAAGGAAGTGTGATTGAGAAATTGTATGTAGGCATAGAGTATAAACTAAATATTTAATGTAATGGGATCCTAAGTAATCCTATAGTTGAGTGTGCTCCTATGAAACGTCTTAGAGTGATTTGAATCCAATATATACTCCTAGAAGCGTTAATTAAAAATATGTGCACTGAAGTATGACAGAGATAACGCAGTAGACATGATTGCATACTAGTGCGGATCGAATGTTGTATAAGCCCTATGACATAACTGCAATATTGTAGTTTCTAATATTTGATGTTGATATATTGTTAAGGTTTGCTTACTTAATCTATGTAGGTTGAGATCAGAGGGAATATTTATCCAAGGTCAATGATTGGGTCGAAGGGATCACATAAGTAGAATTGAAAGAGTTGTTCCATTCTCTTTCAAGAATTTGAGATATGATTCAAGAAAGTTACTTCAGAATCAGAGGGAGCTATATAAGGCAAGAAGAGTCATATCACTTATGTTAAAGTGTGATCCCCTCTCCGAAGATTTGATAGTCTTAGGGTTTGAAGAATATAATTTGAATAATGATTTTGGAAACCCTAGTACGTATCCAAGGATGTTGAATACTAGAAGAAGCACATTGCCTTGTAGTTGAGTCTTTGGAGTGGATGAATTACCCACCTATATTGTCTACAACAAGAAAACTTGCACATGACAAAGCTTGAATAAAATATGGAAGGCTAAGAGGTCTTGGATGAGAAAGCGCTAGGGTTTGTGGATAAAACCCAAGAGCAAGACCTAGATTGAAGATTCCACTAAATAATGAAATCATAGCTCATGCAAGGAAGGAAAGGCAGCAACATGCATTAATTGTTGATGACGAGGACAAAGATGATGAGTTTGAGGATGGATTTATATGATTTTATCAAAGAAAGAAAAAATCAAGAGGGAGCTAACAAATTTCCTTCAATCCTCAAAAAAAAGTACTTAATATATTTATTCTTTGATTATTATTACTTTACTTTTTGTCAGCCTCTTGTCTTTATTTCTTTTATTGGGTTATAAGTGTTTCTTCCATGGCCTCCTAGTGAGGGTTGCAGGTACATCATAAAGGTTGTCAAGGCTCTGGAAGCAGATGAAAGCATTGGATAGAACGAAGCAAATCCTATGACAAAAGGATTCTCCAAGAATGATTCGCATTCACGAGGGAGAAATTGTATTGTCATCGTGCCTTATGGCTGGAAGAGCTCCTAGTTCAAAGGGAGCAAGCAAGACAACAAGTTTGAAGGATGCCATAATGAATATTGTGTTGATATCTAAGGGAAGTCAGTGGTGACTTCCAAGTATTTATACAAGTATGTAGTAGATGGAAACAAAGAGAAGTACAAAGCAAGAATCATGAGGATTATCCTAGAAAGAGGGAGAGGACTATGTAAAAACATTTGCTCCAATTGTCAAGTACACTTCTATTAGAATGATTATTTATGTTGCTTCTAGTATGGGTTGGAAATTACATCAAGTGCATGTGGAGACCGCTTTCCTCAATGGAGTAATTAAGGAAGAAGAAGTGTGCATAAAGCTACCTCAGGGATTTGACGTACATGAGAGGGAATCTCATGTTTGTGTACTAAAAAAGGATTTATGCAAACCTCAAGCATGGTATTCTCAGATGGATGGATGTCTTATGAGTCTTGGCCGATCTTGTTATTATATGACTTGTTTCTGACGAGAGTGGGACTCACGTGACAGAGGGAGCAAAAATGGTAGGAGGATTTGATTCCATGATAAAGGGAGAAGCCAAGTTCTTCTTCAATGTCAGAGGAAGTTGACCTCTAAGTTCGAGATGGACCTTGGTTGGATGCATTCCTACCTGGGACTAGAAGTGTGGCAAAAGTCGGGTGAGATCTTCCTTGGTGAAAGGAAGCACATTATTACAATCCTTTGGAGATTTGGGATTATGGATGATCATTCCATGGCTACTCCCATGGTACCTAATTCGAAGAAGCTAAGTAGCAGAGGGAGCAGCTATGATTTCCACAACATGATATGTTTTAGAGCGAGCACCTAGTCAAGGTGACCGGAAAGCAGTCATGTCACAACATGTGTTGCGATACCAGCATGGTACAGTTGGATGTGAGTTAATAATTACATCAGCGGGGATATACAAATTTAGATTGGGCAGAGAGTGTTCAAGACAGGAAGAGCACTGGTTAGATATTGATCCAGGACCTTAATGACACCTCAAGTTTCAAAGTGTTCGAAAGAGTGTCAAACCTAAGCGACCAGATAGATCTCGTCTTCCTGATTCTGGCACCACAAATGGTTCGAAAAACCAATACAATATGAAGGAGTTATCGCAATTGGAAAAGTCCAATAAACTGCAATTTTTGGACATTTAACCAAGATTAAGCGCTAAACCTTTCCTTAAGCGTCTTTCTTAAAAGTGTGAATTAAGCATGTGAGTAGTATTCGGAAAGTGGGAAATGGTTTCTCACACACCCTAAAAGTTGTAAATGGTATTTCTAAATTCTATGCGATTAACCTTAGCAGATGACACGTAACACAAGAAAACCACTTTTCTCACACGCTCTCGATCTAATATCGATCAAGCAAGATTTCACGTGAGATTGTGCAATAGCCATTGGATCACGCGGGATTGATCGACAGTGGAGATCGTCTGAGTTAGTTGGTGAGTGGACGACGCGATACTCGTTGGATCAAGCGGGATAAATCAACGGTGGAGATTCCGCTATTTGAAATGCTTCTGGTGAGGATTATCCCTAACCGCCAGGATTATACCGCCTCATATGTGCACTAAACAGTTGATGTAACGAGTCACCTCCAACGGTTTAGCTTGGTGGAGTGGCTAAACTTAGGCGGAAATGCTATATTTAACTGGAGTTAAGTGCAGTTCACAAAATATAGTGGATATTGACTAAATGCACTCCAGGAGCAGTTTTCGACCAGAGAGAGTGGAACCAAAGGCTAGCTAGGCTAATTGAAGCCTTCTGAATCCAATGGAATAGTCCAAAGAAGCTGAAGAAGACATCTTCATGGAGATTTTAATCCAGGGAGATTTTGGAGCTCAAGGCCACCAAGAGTTGGAGGCAGTTGTAGGAGCTACCAGTACTCATTTTCAGCGAACCAACAGTCATTCCTACCTGCAATGAGCCTTCTGAATCCATTTCAAGGATTTGCATAAGCATTTGAAGACTTCTACAAGGAATTTTCAGGCAGCCTAGTGCCAATCGTGGAGGAAGGCCTAGTTTGGGGATGCTTTGTTCATTTTGAGCAAATGATCAGCCTATTTTCGATGTCTAATATGTGTTGGAGATAGTTGGAGAATTCTAAAGGATTTAATGCCATCAAGAAGCTCAGAGTAACTCAGAGCACTAATTGAAGGAATCAATTCTAAGGGAGCTTAGATTTGTTTGCAGAGTGATGACAGCCATGACAAGGATATAGATGGTATTCTAAGCCCATTGGTTCAGTTCAGTAACCTTTGGAGTTAAGTGTGGAACTTGTAAAAGAAACTTTTCCATAATCCCAAAGAGCTAAGTCAAGATGACAAAAGCTCAAGGAGACAAAGCCCATGATATTCGGGTGAACTCCTAGATTAAATTTGTTGTTAAGTGTGGATGTCTATTTGATGCATTATATGGTTGTTATATGTGTTTAATATCAGCAGAAACAAATGAACTTAAAGCACTTAAATAGTTAAAAGAAAACATACACTTGTTTCAAGTATTTAATTCCGCAAATGTCATATATAAGCTAGATCATTTATTTGTTAACTGAGTGGGAGGTTCTTGTAAGCATAACAAGTTATCAAACCCCCATTTCAAATCAAGCGGTATCAGAGCAGGTTGCTTGATTGATAGAGCAATAGGTTGCTTGTTTGACTTGAAAGGTGTTTAAACAATACAAATAATTTGACTGTTTGACTGTTTGTAAACTGACTATTACTTGAGTTTGCAAAAGTGAAGAGAAAACTATTGATAGCTAAGTCCAGGAAAGGACAAGAAGGAAGAAGGGTTGAAGGCATTCTCCTTACCCAAAGGACCTCAAGGCAATCCTTGAAGCACAAGAGGGTTTGTCTGCAAAACGCTGCTTGAATAAGAGTTTGACTCTACAACCATTAGTTCTTTGAAGTTTTGTGAATTTTTTTGAAGTTCTTTTGTTCATTTCTATAATGACAACTTATACAGGTGAGTTTTCAAAATCCTCCTCCTTCACAAGATTCTTTGATGAAGACATGAAGCGTGAATTGTTCATCGTGATGGATATGGTGAAACAAATGTATGAAGATGAAAGAAAGAGCACCAAACTTCAAGAGCAATTGAATTCCTTGAAGGAAGAGAAGCAGCTGCTTTTTGACAAGTTGCAGGAAATGGAGAGACAACTTCATATTGCAAATATGAACCTAGAAAGGATGCATGAGTTGGAGACACAGCTCCGTGTTGCCAAAGAAGCCTTGGTCAAGCATCAGTTTGAAGAAGAGGTAAACAATCCTAGTTTGTCTTCAATTTCTTCCAAGAATGTTTATGTTGGTTCTTTTGAAAAACATACAAGAGGTATAGGGTCCAAGTTGATGTCAAAAATGGGCTATGAAGGAAAAGGATTGGATAAACATGCACAAGGCATTGTTGAGCCAATAATGGTTGAGGAAAGGCCTAAGTATTTGGGTCTTGGCTATGGACAATCTTATGGAGAAAGTTCCAAAACAACCATGAAGGCAATTGAAATGGTCCCTAGAAGGAGTTTCATTTTAGGTTCTCTACCTCAAGTTTGTAAAGATTGTATTCATGGGGAATGCAATTGTTTGAAACATACTTTGCAAGAAGAAGGTTTTCATAAGCATGCACTCGAACAAGAGAGTTGTGAAAGCTCTAAAATCATTGAAGAGATTGATGGTGTTCCAAAGGGAGCCACTTCTTCATTCGATTCACCTTCTCATGAAGGAAACAAAGGTGAAAGAAGGTATAAATCTGATTTCAATCACATTTCTTTTGATTATGTAAAGCATGGTAAATTTCCACATAAGCAATGAAAAAAAATTGCATGTTCCTTTTGTGGTTTGGTTAACCATAGTGTTTCTAGATGATGGAAGAAAATGGCCACATACAAGAAACTTTTGAAGAAAAGGAGGCAAAAAGCCAAAGGTCCATTGGAGAAGGCAAATTATGTTGTAAAGAGAATGAACATGTGTTGCAATTATTACCATAAGCAAGGACATATTGTTGAAAAGCATTGGACTTTGAATCCAACAATGCTTCCATGAAATTTGAAGGTGGAAAAAGAAAATGGTAAGAATGGAAAGGAAGTTTCCATAATTTATGTGTTTCAAGATGATTCACATGTTGATGTCGATGTGTAGTTAAAGGAAGCGCCTTTGATATGGATTGGTAAGAAATGGTTACAGTTCTTATCCAATTAAAGGTTGCATGTCTTTTGATTTGATACATTTCTTTTCCAATGGAATGCAAGTTGCAAGGTTTTACCAAAAAGGTGAATGAAAAAGTTGAGTATGAGACTCGCTTTATTGCAGCAAAATTATATTCATTTCAGCTTTGTAAGTACATTTTCATATGATTGAGGATCTTGTACTTATGATTGTGCTTGAGAGAAAGTTGAAGAATGGAATACATGTATGAGAATGGTATGTATGAACAAAGGAATGTACATGATTTCATTGTATTTTAACATGTATGTGTCATTGACTTGATGGTCGATTACTTTGTTTAAACATGCATGCAATGTCATATTGACTTGGAAAAGTTGATTTTGTCTCCAAGATTGAAAAAGGGAGATAATGATGAAGTGTTTCACAAGAGGTGGAATTCTTTCTACTTTGAAAAAGAATCATCAAGTTCTTTTTGAACATGCTTGACTTGGAAAGTCAATGGTTTGAAAAGGTATGTTTTTGTCAGCTTGTGATTTAGTCGGTCATTTGTACACAAGATGTAAGAGACATGATGATGATTCACATGATGTGAATTTATGTTGTCAAGTTGTTTTTTTTTTGCATTATGTTGTTTTTGACAAGATTTCAGAAGAAGATTTGCAGCAGCAAAAGTTTCCATAGAAGTGGCTTGGTAAGAAGTGGTTGGACTTCTTGACACAGTGAAACGTACTTTCATTGGTACATATGCAAATTTCAGTAGAGTATGCATATATTTGTGATATAATCTCACGTTTGTTTGAGCCACCTTGGGTCGATGATTAAGGAAGCATTATTCAGCTATCTTCTATAAACTTCTCAATAGAAATTCTTAATGAGTTCAAGGAAGACAGTTGTTAACAAGGGGACAAGCGCATCCAAGAAGAGAAGTGTCTACTACCTTCGAGTTTTGGTTCAAAGGCACTACCCATGCAAGACAAGTGTATGGAGGCAGAAAAGAAGAGGGTGATGTACTCTCATCTACTATACAGATCAGTGTATCAGTCTTTTGGGGTCCAAAATATTCCTAATGGGGAGGAGTGATCAGATATTGATCCAGGACTTTAATGATAGCTCAAATTTCAAAGTGTTTGAAAGAGTGTCGAACCTAAGCAACCGGATAGATCTCGTCTTCCTGATTCTGGCGCCGTGGACAGTTCGAAAAATCGATACCGTATGAAGGAGTTCTCGCAATTTGAAAAATCCAGTAAACTACAATTTTTGGACATTTGACTGAGATTAAGTGCTAAACCTTTCCTTAAGCGTCTTTCTTAAAGGTGTGAATTAAGCACGTGGGTAGTATTCGGAAAGTGGGAAACGATTTCTCACGCACCCTAAAAGTTGTAAATGGTATTTCTAAATTCTACGCAATTAACCTTAGCGAACGACACGTAGCACGAGAAAACCACTTTTCTCGCATGCTCTCGATCTGATATCGATCGAGCAAGATTTCACGCGAGATTGCACAATAAATGTTGGATCACATGAGATTGATTGATGGTGGAGTTCGTCTGGGTTGGTTGATGAGCGGACGACGTGATATCCATTGGATCAAGCGGGATAGATCAACGGTGCAGATTCCGCTACTTGAAATGCTTCCGGTGAGGATTATCCCCAACCGACGGGATTATACCGCCTCATATGTGAACTAAACAGTTGATGTAACGAGTCACCTATGACAGTTTAGCTTGGCGGAGTGGCTAAACTTAGGCGGAAATGCTATATTTAACTGGAGTTAAGTGCAGTTCACAAAATATAGTGGATATTGACTAAATGCACTCCAGGAGCAGTTTTCCACCAGAGAGAGTGGAACCAGAGCCTAGCTAGGCTAACTGGAGCCTTCTGAATCCAATGGAATAGTCCAAAGTAGCTGAAGAAGTCATCTTCATGGAGATTTTCATGGAGGGAGATTTTGGAGCTCAAGGCCACCAGGAGTTGGAGGCAGTTATAGGAGCTACCAGTACTCGTTTTTAGTGAACCAACAATCATTCCTGACTATAATGAACCTTTTGAATCCATTGCAGGGATTTGTAGAAGCATTTGAAGACTTCTACAGGGAAGTTTCAAGCGACCCAGTGCCAACCGTGGAGGAAGGCCTAGTTTGGGGATGCTTTGTTCATTTTGAGAAAATGATCAGTCTATTTTCAATGTCTAATATGTGTTGGAGACAGTTGGAGAATTCTAAAGGAGTTAGTGCCATCAAAAAGCACAAAGTAGCTCAAAGCATTGATTGAAGGAATCAAGTCTAAGGGAGCTTAGATCTGTTTTCAGAGTGATGATAGTGATGACAAGGATATAGATGGTATTCTAAGCCCATTGGTTCAGTTCGGCAACCTTTGGAGTTAAGTGTGGAACCTGTAAAAGAAACTTTCCCATAATCCCAAAGAGCTAAGTCAAAATGAAAATAGCTCAAGGAGACATAGCCCAAGATATTCTGGTGAACTCCTAGATTAAATTTGATGTTATGTGTGGATTTTTATTTGCTACATTATATGGCTATTATATGTGTTTAATATCAGTAGAAACAAATGGGCTTAAAGCACTTAAACAGTTAAAAGAAAACATACACTTGTTTCAATTATTTAATTCCGCAAATGTCATATATAAGCTAGATCATTTATTTGTGAATTGAGTGAGAGGTTCTTGTAAGCATCACAAGTTATCAAACCCCCATTTCAGATCAAGCACATCAAGATGGTGATTCAATTTGGATTTTTCTTGGGCAAGAAGCATACATTTGTCGCACTCAGGACTGCAAAGGCCAAGTATATTACAACTAGTCTGGCAAGTTGTGAAGCACTGTGGCTTTAGATGCTACTTGCGGGATTGTTTGATCAGGTGCAGGAGACAACCGCGATGAAAAGTCAAAACACATAGATTACCACTAAATCTGAGACATGGTATAGAAGGGAGCAATGACGCTCCAATGCATTTCCTCAATCGAGCAGGATGTTGACATTCTCACAAAGCCTTTGTCCCAGGGTGAAGTTTGTATCCTTCAAGGACAAGCTTGGAGTGGTTGAGAATGCTTCCCTTGGTTGAAGGTAGTCTTGATGTTGTAGCATCAAGTGGCAAAGATTTTCCCTAGGTCAGGATATTAACAGGTCAAGGTATTGACCAGGGGACGTGTAATGTGGCTAGGGAGAATGGCTCAGAGTGCTCCCTGGGTGGTTTGAGTGCCTTTAGCACCGCGTAAGTGATTTGGCATTCAATAGCATGTGATGACATGTGGGAATGGTAGATGGGCCCAAGGTTTCACCATGTGTCAGGGGGTGTTTGATTCTAAGTGATGACTTGGTGGATTGGTGAAACAAGGTCTAGTCTTGACACTAGAAGGTCAAAAGGTATTTGACCAGTGGGACCCCAAGAGCCCTTTGACCAGTGGGTGACTAGATCCATTTGTAAAGGGAATGTATCTAGTGGGTGACTAGATTCCTTTGCATGATGTTGATACATGATGCTTTCCATGTGGTTTTGGTACAAAACATGAGGTGGATGGATTTATCAACATAGCTAGTTCATTCAACTTTTTCTTGGGATATAAGAATTTTTTTTTTCAACAAGAGATCATCTAAAGAACTTATTATGAATACCTCCCTAGCTAAGAGAGTGTGTTGTTTTTTTTGTAGCTATGGTCAGTCTTCATAATTTATTCTACTCCTCAAAATATAAAGAGACAAGATAAATATGAATTGAATTTCAAGTCGACTTCAAAAGGAAGATAAATATTTTTTTGCAATGAAAATTTTGTGACCAAAAGGTTCAAGTTAGCCTACCCCTTTGACACACCTATTTGAGCCATTAAAACATTATATGAAGGCTATTTGGTCCTCCTCTTCTATGCACCAATTCAGATCACTCTTTCATATACATATTCTTGTGTTCATGTGAAGGAGAGATAACAAATCGATTTTATGGCTAGACCAAATTTATGGACAAACCAAAATCTATGGGTAGACTTAAATCTTTAAGGCATACCGAATTCCTCTATGACATAATTGACCGAAATTTCCAAGGCTACTTATCTCTGTTTGACTAGGTTTGACCTAGGTTTTATTGCTTATCGGCTTTACCTTCTTTTGGTTGGAAAAGATCAGATTTGTATCTCTTATTGAAATGAATAATTTCTCTAATAAAATGTTAATGGGTTTTCGCTAAAAGAGAGTTTTCCCAGGGTAAATATTTATGTCTCTTGTTTGGTTGTCTTTATTATCCTACTATCACTATTTATTATACTATTGAGATCTTTTGTGTAATTGTTTAATGATGAATTTGAATACAAGAAGGATTTAACTAAGAAATCATTACAATTAGTTATCAGATCAGAAGACCTTGAAAAATCAACAATACAAACAAACATTGACATGCAAACATAAACCAACTAATACATATCAAAACTAGGCCACTATAAGTGGTAATAAAAATGAGCACGCTAATCAAGTGTTCAAGGGGAACTTCGTCCCTTTAAGTAGAGAGCATAATATAAATACCTTTAATTGAAACTCTAGAGAAAGCTAAAACATTTTAACTTGAAAAGATGTCAAAATATTAATCAAAATATACTATTTAACACATCGTCAAAAATTATAAATGAAAGGATAGAACAGTGTGCCCAAAATATTTCATTTTTTCCCAATAGAACTTTGAACCAAACAATACTGGTACCTTTTGTCTAACGCACACACTATAATGTATTTGCATTCCACCAAAAATCAAGTTATGCAAAATCGATCTCCAACTTCTGAAATCGTGTGCCAACCATCCCATTACATAACTTTTACATCATAACAATATTTATCATAAATGACTTACCATGGGACCATATGATGAAAATGCACTTCAAATCAAACAAGGACCAAATGTCCAAATAATACTAACATATAGGGTTTTCTTCAGTCCTCATAAATTCAACCTACTATCATCTCATTGTGGACTACTTTCTCATATAAAGCTTTTGTCAAACACATTGTTAGTAACATCCCAAGCTTAGCAATGTTACAACACTTATGTACCAGCACAAATCTTATGCTAAAGATATGCATAAAATTGTATACATCAACATCAAACCACATACCTCAACTTCATACTTTTGTTATAAAACAAAATCCAAAAGAATCTTCACCTTTCCTAATACTATAGGAGCAAATATTAATGCCACAAAAAGTTAGTTTTTCCACCATTTGATGAAATGTAGCACTCCAACATAACCAACATGGAATAAACCCCTAATCATGTGTTCGTTTGCAGCAATCATTTTTATTGTTATCATTGTTACACATACATCAAAGGAAGATATCATTCTCTTCCTCCACCAAAACTTGGTGCTTCATATGTCAACTTTAGATTAAACACAATCTCACCTTTAAATAGACATAAGATTCAACATTGAAGCAAGCAGAAACAAAAGAGGCACAAAATACATAGTACACTATATCTCTTTTATTAATCAAAACAAGTGCACATCCCTTGCCCAGGGAGGGTGAAGGGAGCAAAGTTGCTCTTTAGCTCCCAAGACAATGCACACTATACAAAACTCTCCATTCAATGCCAAAATAAAATGAACATGAATGCCTACTGTCATCTCACTATATATATCCAACCCCTTCCAAGAATAAAATATTCCCTTGTCTCATTAAAGTGAATGATACCACATAGAAGGGAATAAAGATGCTCTCTAGCTCCCTAGATAATGTGCACCATACAAAAATCTCTATTCAATACCAAACACCAAAATTAACTGAATAAGCATGTCTAATGTCATCTCACAATATATATCCAACACATTCCAAGAATTAAATGTTCCCTCGTCTCTTTAAAGGGAACAATTCCACATAGATGAAAACATCCCAACTTATACTCCATTACGTAACCAAATACATCACAAGTCTCATATAAAGTAAGATGGAATTCACAAACTACAACCCATATATATGATGACCTAATCTCCCACATGTAAATAGCAAAGTACAAACACATAGGTGCAAGCTAGCACAACAAACTATGTGGTATCATAGACAAGGCAAACATGCATCATAGATTATTATAAGCATTATCTTCATCATACACATAAAACTATATATGTTTCTTTTAGACAAGTGTTGCATCACCTTTAAGAGTAATAACAAGTCCAAAAATATTTGTCACAATATATTACAAAAAGTTTTCAAACAACAAATAAGAAAGTTTGGAGAATATAAATTAGATCCCTATTTATTGTTTGGAGAATATAAATTAAATCCCTATCCATTGTGATGAGTGAGACTTGGTAAGTCTATTGCATTCACAGTGATTGCTAGTCTAACTTAGATCATCTGCAATCTACATCAAAACCTTATTTGATTTTCAAAAACATGGATAGGTTAGATACCATTTTTATTGTCCCGCCCAATATCAATGATATCTACTATTTCATTTTATTAATTTTATAAGGTGGACATTGATAACTTTTATAGACATTACAATTGTTGATTATTTTCTTTAAATATAATGGATGTTAATAGTTTTTTAGGCCTTTTTAAAATTTGAGACAGCCCTAAAATCATTCTACTTAACTGCTAAAATCTATTTATGTTTTCCAACTTGGTGTGTGTATTATTTTATTGGGAGAACACTACACTTGATTAAAACATGTTGTCAATAAGTTCAAGGATCATTATTCATGCATGCAAATAACTGTTATCTAGTTTCTCTTATGTAAAATGCATTAGATTAGGTTGGCCAAAGATTAATGTTATATATTTCATAATTGTGTATCTCACTGTTTAATGTTTTGGCTCTTTTCAAGACATAATTTTCAGCGGATTTTGCACAAATTCTGGCAGGGTTTTGTTGGAATCGTAAGTTTGAACTATGTAATCTGCACAAACCAAGTGCCTTCATGATTTTTCAGAGTGTTGAATCCATTTATCCATTTAAAAATACATTTTAAACAGTGAAAAATCACAATCTCACCAAAAATTGTCTCATCAAACTACAGCGAAAAAAAAAACATCAAATAGATTGTGCCTTTCACACTGGATATATTACCATCACTAATAACTTGATAAAAAAGCAATCAGCGACTACAAACAAATATGTAACTCACTTATGCCTTTGATGAATGAATTTGTGAGAGTTGTACATGTAAGTCCTCAAGGCTGGGGTTATGGGACAATATTTGGCTGCCATATTCAAGCTTAGAATATCAAAATCATGCAGATTTAAAGGGTTGGGCACTAGATTTTAAAGGGTTTGCAAGACTGTAAACTCACTTAAACCTTAAGGGGACCTTGAGGGGTTTGTGTACTTAAGTGGCATATTGTTATTGGTTTGTGTTCTTGATGGCATATTGGTATTTGTTAGAAATATCATGTGTGTGCATGCATGAATGAATATTTGTTTTTGTTTTTCACTTTGTTTTTTTTATATTGATTTCCATTCCACATCTCGAAGAACCATTATTTTCCTACAAGCTAGGAAATCCACATAAACAATAATGTGAAAATGTCCAAAAATATTAGTTACCTAACTATCCTACTTCACCCATCCACACAATCAAATAAAATTATTCATGATAACCTCCCCAAACCCAATAATAAAATAAAAATAACCCACCAGTTACTGACCTAAATTGCTCATGATGACTTTGGAAACCCTCAATTCATTGAAAATGGATTTGCTTTTCGTACACTTCATATCGCAGCAGACAACTAATGAAATGTTGATACAATTACTTGAATGCCAATTCGTTTAAATTGAAATACCAAAGGTCTGGCCATTTAACGATATTTTTTTCTTCATTACCTTCAGTGGACTTGAGACTTTGCTCTAATATGGAAATGCCTCTTCGCAGTTGTTCAATAAATATGCGTACGCGTTTAAATCATAAACTTCAATCTTATTTGGCATTCGAACCAATCATATGGTAAACTTTGCACCAGACGGGGATGACCCACTGATAAGTGTTTACTCTAATTGCAGTGTCTTTGAACATTGGTTTTAGATTTTGGCATATTATGACTTGGCTTCTCGACAATGTTTCTTCAGGCCAACGTGGTACTATTGTGCCTCTCGCTCACACAAACTGTATTTTTCAAATGGACTTCATGACCATCTGGAATACAAATAATTGAATGCGTTTAAAAAATAAAAAAATTGAAAGGTGCATATATGTATGCAACCGTCCTAAAACTCTATTGAATATTTTGGTCACTTGTGGGCATTAATATAATTTATTTTCATTGGCTAAGGATACAAAAAAAATTGGTTGATTACCCAACAAAGATTAATACATTATGAAGAACTGACCAATCTATCATCATTTTTAACCTTCCAATAAAGGCCAGATGCCTTTATTGCTTATGATACATGTACCTTACAGATGCCCCAGTCACGGAAGCCTTCCGTTAACTAGTTAAAAGGTTCTATTCCTGTTTCTCGATTAATATCGTAAACACCAATTAATATTTCCGCACTTATCAGAAATATGATAAGCCACTCTAAGAAATCAGATTTTCTGTTCTGCAGTATTTCCAAAAAATAGCGCACATTGTGCTGCAGCACAGAACCAAATCTAAATTAAGCTTAACCAAACCATGACTACCCTGTACACACATCTTAAAGCAAGTTTAAGGCAAGGGAAGAGTCCGTATTGAGACACACCTCTACAAACTTCAGTTTGTAGTCAAGACTCCCAAATCACTGTGTTAATTCATATTCATCTCGAAGATACTCCCAAATTTGTGCATATTTTGCATTTTTCCATGCGACATCTGACCTGGAAGAATACACAAGAAATAAAGTTTCCATCACCCCAGCAAACTAGCCTACTACAAAAGCATTGCCATGAAAGCAAATTCATATTTCAAGCCAAATTGCACACATTATTTGAAAATGAAAATATGCGGACCAAAACCTCAAAGGCTGTAGGGCATAAAATTAAAATTATCTAGAGGACACGACAATACTAAACAAGTGTTTGTTCTAATTGGGTAACCTAGAGTTATCTATTTGTTAATCAACAGAAATTGATTCGTAGATGGCATGTTCCCATTACATAAAACAAAGCCTCTAGTACAGTTATCGTTTCCAGATAACATCCTAATTCTGAACTAGTCTAACGTAGGTACACAGTGCCATAACAACAAAAGTAACACTAAACAGTTTTCATTTATCAAACACAACATGATAACCACTCCCTCCACCTTCCCTCTGTTGCTTTATTTCTTTCTCATTTTCCTGTGTTTCACTGTATGCTTATTTTCAGTGGTTTTCCTGCCTAAGTTCCTAATTCTCCAATTTTCTCTAACATAAGTACACAGAGCACTAAAAACAAAACTATTACTAAATAGTCTCCCTTGTTTTTCATTTAGCAAACACAACAACATGATGACCACTCCCTCCACAATCTTCCCTCTGCTTCTTACTTTCTTTCTCATTTTTGATGCTCACTGTAATTGGGCAGAATGAACTCCAACCAGTTTCGAAAGCTAGAGATCGATTGAACTGTCAAATTCTTATGGGAATAATTTTTCTTTACTTTTATTTTACAAAGTCAGTAAAATTAGATACCTCTTTTTATTTTCAGTTAGGATTACTGTAGCTTCAATTAATTAATTAGAGAGTAGTCCATGTAATTACGGAAATAACAACCAACTATTCCTACAAGTCTTGGAATACTGAATGGATGTAGTTATTGACAGAGGTAGACATTCTGTTAAATTAACTGTAAGCATCAACTTAAAAACAGAGGGCTATAAAGTCAAAACAAATGTAACAAAATGGGGTTCAGTTCAGGGGAGGAGAGTTGAGTTAATTAAGAAAGAAAGGAAATAGAAAAAGACCAAGCATTCAAAACAGAGAAGCCATTGTCCATCTATATCATCTGTACAATTGTTTGTTTAAAATTCATTTACGTTTTCACTATCTATCAAGTTAATGTATCATTACTATTTATTAATTTGTTATGGCTACTATGCAAACATTATTCACAGTCAAATACTAAGCAAATAGACAGAATCATAATGAATTCATAGTTACCAAACTACAAGTCATCAATTCATTCTCGCACGCAATGAAGCAATAGTCCCAGTTCATGATGTTCAATTAACAACGACCGAGAATTCAAACAACAACGTTTACAAACTTTTCCAACGTTTGAATACACAGAAGGACGAAGGATAACCCAGAGCCGAATACGCAGAGGTAACTAAAAACCATACAGTCTCTTTTACATTCAAAATTTCATTTCAATTATCAAAGAACAAAGTTTACAGTATTATTGGTAAAGCTGAACCATATTACGGAGGACAGAGACTATTAAAACATAAACAGAGCCGGGCACAATTGAAAAGTCGGAAACCCTCGCAAAATAGAAAAACCCTGAGTTAGGGTTTGAACAAGACAAGCGACCAGAAGCCACAAAATCCTTATACATCTCACACAGAGGCGACAAAATCCAATTACAGTCGGACAAGCATATACAGTGACTAAGAAAACTAGACCAGGAGATGGGTCTTTTGTAGAAATCGAAACCATAGACAAAGATTGAAGTTTCAGGCCTACCCAGGAAGAGAACGACCAAATAACCCAGCATTGGAAGATACACCACCCAGATCACCAACAAGTCCTGCAAGAATACAAATGCGAGTGCATTAGAATGTATGGCGTGAAGGATACTCAGGGGAAATAAGGATACCTGAAGAAAGTCAAGAATTTCAAGAGGGTTTTACCTAGAGAGCGCAGCGAGACGCCATAGCATGACAAACTGAACGAGACCGAGCAACTGTCGAGCAAAGGAGCAAGTTGGGTTAGACCCGGAACTAGATAAAGAGGCAAATTGAAGCATAGACAGGTTTCCTTACCTGTTTTAAACAGAGGACACGTGCCTGAGAAGCCCTGTGCTTCCAACCAAGACAGTGCCGCACTCTGAGAAGGCGAATAACCACAGACAAATAACACCAAACGGAATTCGGACCAGAGACCTCA
Organism: Pinus taeda; assembly: GCA_000404065.3. Taxonomy (NCBI): domain Eukaryota; kingdom Viridiplantae; phylum Streptophyta; class Pinopsida; order Pinales; family Pinaceae; genus Pinus; species Pinus taeda. The sequence continues at coordinate 34,279 of APFE031340299.1, forward strand.
GAGAACCAAAAAAACATATAGCAAAAACACAGTGAAAGCCATTAACAGCGACGAAGGAACTGAGCTAGGACCATAGCATAAATACAGCCAACAGGCATCATAGCCACAACGAGAAGCGAGAATATAACCTGAAACCCATGCATACAAGGAACAGTGAAATAGTAGTGTAACTTACCGAAATCGAGCCACGGAACCAGGCTGAATAGCCTCCACAGTCAAACAACATTGCCATAAAATGAACAAACAGGTTAACCAGAGGCGGATTCAAGCTCTCAGACAGTATCTAGAGCCAACAAACCCACAGCGTAACGCATACAAAGTTTCTTTGCAGAGACCAACAAACTCTCGATGGAAGCAGAGCAAAATACCAAAGAACAATCGAGAGACTGCGAGAAAGGTAGGGTTAAGGCGTGTTTCGAGGCAGAGTACTGCCCATTAATTTCCGCATTAACTACACCAACTACCACCATCACAAAGAACCGCGAACAGAGATATTTGTTCACCACATAACCTATCCCCGTCATACATTAAAGTGTAAAGTGCTGCCAAGTGGGATGGGTCCCATTAGAGTGGTATCAGAGCAATTTGAGTTGAAGAGATTTGGGAGAAATGGATATTGGTAGACGAGGACGAGGCCGAGGTGCTCGTAGAATGGAAGATGAGGCATTACGAGAAGAACTCAGAGTTCTTACTGCTCGATTGGAAGCAGTAGAGGTAGGCAGGAGAAGAGATCCAAAAATGGGTGATGTGAGTGAGGAAGAAGTGGAAGTGGCAGCAGATGGGCCTGAAGGTGAATCACCAGAAGTGAAGTTATTGAAGTCTGTATTATTGTCAAACAGCAGACCAAAACCAGAACTACCGACTTACGATGGCAGTTTGTCTATTGATGTTGTGTTAGATTGGATTAGCGAGATGGACAAGTATTTTGAATGCGAGGAAGTTAGTGAAGACCGTAGGGTCAAGTTTGCAGCAACAAAGCTGAAAGGACACACAGCCCTGTGGTGGGACAGTGTCTAGAATGAGAGAAAGAGGTTGAACAAAACACCGATTAAAACATGGACAAGGATGGTAGGTAAGTTGAAGGGCAGATTCCTGCCAAGGGATTATCAAATCACGTTACATAAACATGTACAAAATTTGAGACAGAGGGGACTGAATGTGAAAGAGTATACAGAGGAGTTTTATCGAGTGAATTTAGGAGCTCGATACACGGAGGATACAGCAGAAAGGACAATCAGATATGTAAATGGGCTGAGAATGGATATTTTGGATGAAATAAGCATTTTGTCTCCAAACAATACCGAGGAGGCATACCAGAGCGCAATTAAAGCAGAGGAGAAACTTAACCGAAGACAGAATGCTCGGAGAGGACGAGGGTCTACCAAACGAAGGGACCAGTCCTATGGCAGGGGCCGAACTGCCAGCAACAGCGAGGAAGCCAGCAGTTCAAGGACTTCGGGAACAGCAAAAAAGGGAGATGGAACGAGAGGTGGCAGATCGTTCCAACGCGGCAGAGGAAACGACCATGGAAGGGGAACTCGTTATGAGTGCTATAGATGCCACAAGTGTGGGCACCGCTTGTTTGAGTGCCCAGAAACATATTCAACTGGACAGCGAGGCGCATATGTGGCGCAACCGGAGGAAGTAGCAGCACCCCCTCAAGAGGCAGAAAATGCCCCAAAAATGGGAGAAGCTTTAGTGCTGCATAAGGTGTTGTTGAAACCAGTTGATGAGAGTGTCAAACAGATGCAGCCGAAAGCTCTGTTCAGGACAGTTTGCAAATCACAGGGTAAGTGATGTAAGATGATAATCGACAGTGGAAGTACGGATAATTTGGTGTCCACCGAAATGGTGGAGAAGTTAGGACTGAAGCGTTTGAAACACCCCAATCCATATCAAGTTTCATGGCTACAAAAGGGGCACCAGTTACTGGTGGACGAATAGAGTGAAGTTGAATTTCAGATAGGACGATACAAGGATAAAATCATTTGCGACATTATGCCGATGGACATATGTCACATCTTATTGGGTAGACCTTGGCAATATGATAGAAAGGTGACACACGATGGAGTGATGAACTGTTATAAGTTCGAAAAAGATGGGGTTAGGCATACCCTTGTGCCTATCAGAGAAGAGAAGGAAACAGTTAAATTAAATGAAATTAAGGCATTGCTAATGAGCAGAAAACAGTTTTTAAAGCAGGTGGAGACCAGTGAAATAAGTTATGTTGTAATCAAGAAGACAAGGATAGTCCTATTGCATACAGAAATCACAGATTTTCCTATAGAAATGCAATAGATGTTGGAAGAATTTACAGACATAGTAGTGGATGACTTGCCAGAGAAGTTACCTCCCAAACGGAGTATTAGTCACCATATCGATTTCATACCTAGAGCCAGCTTACCAAATAAGGCAGCTTATCGAATGAGCCCCAAGGATAATGAAGAAATCAGAAAACAGGTGCAGGAACTATTGGACAAAGGATTAATCAGAGAGAGTTTAAGCGCATGTGCTGTACCAATAGTTCTCGCCCCCAAAAAGGGAGGAGAATGGCGGATGTGCACCGATTCCAGGGCCATAAATAAAATCACCATCCGGTACATATTCCCGTTACCGCGTATGGATGATATGATGGACTGTTTGAGTCGGGAAGCTTACTTCTCTAAAATAGACTTAAAAAGAGGGTATCACCAGATTCGGATACGAGAGGGAGACGAGTGGAAGACAACTTTTAAAAGAAATGAAGGATTATATGAATGGTTGGTCACGACGTTCGGGTTGAGCAATGCACCCAGCACATTCATGAGACTCATGAATGAGATGCTAACGGAGTATATTGGGAAATTTTTAATTGTTTATTTGGACGACATTCTTATTTTTAGCAAGATGAAAGAAGAACACTTCTGGCATGTGCCCAAAGTGTTGGAAAAACTACAACAAAACAAGTTATTAATAAATCTGAAGAAATGTACATTTCTGCAAAGAGAGTTAATTTATCTGGGATTTGTGATAGCAGAAAACGAATTGAAGATGGATCCGGAAAAGGTAACAACAATAATAAATTGGCCGTCACCGAAGAATTTGTTTGAGGTACGTAATTTCCATGGATTAGCAAGTTTCTATAGGAAGTTTATAAAAAATTTCAGCGGAATTTGTGCTCCTATGTTGGAGACCATCAAAAACGCCAGCCAACCTTTTTGATGGACAGAAGCAGCAGAAAAAAATTTTCAACTATTGAAAAAGAAGATAACAGAAAGATTGATTCTCAAGCTACCAGACTTTCAAAAATTATTTCAAGTACGATGTGATGCTAGTGGAACAGCAGTAGGGGCTGTACTCAGTGAGGTGGACAAACCTGTTGCATTTTTCAGCGAAAACCTGAATGAGAGTAGGCAGAAGTACTCCTCATATGACAAGGAATTTTACGCAATGGTACAGGCTCTAAGACACTGGAGGCATTATTTGTTGGGGAACGAGTTCGTGTTGTTTTCAGATAATTTTTCATTACAATGTGTAATGCAGAAACACAAATTTAATCATAAACATGCCAAATGGGTGGAGTACTTACAGAGTTTTAATTTTGTGCTGAAACATATCAGTGGAAAAGCGAATAAGGTGGCCGATGCATTGAGTAGAAAAGCCCTACTTTTACAGGAAAGCACTGTACAGGTTTTGGGTTTTGAACATTTACGAGATCTTTACAAAACAGACACAGATTTCAGAGAAGCCTATGAGGCATGCCAAAACCCTTTGATAAGGGGTGATAGTCCTTGGTTGGATTACAACATACAAGAGAAATTACTTTTTAAGGGAGGACAATTGTGTATCCCCAGCTGTTCTATGAGGGAGAATATTATTCGTGAAAAACACAATGGGGGTTTGGCTGGACACTTCGGTATAGACAAGACCTTGGAGCAACTTAGTCATTTTTATTTTTGGCCAAGAATGCGACGAGATGTACAACGTTTTGTGGCTAAGTGTAAGGTGTGTCAATTAGCGAAGCGACATAGCCAGAACACAGGATTATATACGCCATTACCTATTCCAGGCAGACCTTGGGATTCAGTGATTTAGATTTTGTTTTGGGACTGCCAAAAACGCAGAAAGGTTATGATTCAGTGATGGTAGTGGTGGATCGTTTCTCAAAAATGGCACATTTTGTACCTTGTCGGAAAACTACTGACGCCACTCACGTGGCCCACTTTCTTTTTAATGAGATTGTCAGATTACACGGGTTGCCAACAACCATCCTATCAGACAGAGACGTGAAGTTCACGGGACATTTTTGGCGTACCTTATGGAAAAAAATGAACACCCAATTAAGCTATAGTTCTTCTTATCACCCGCAAACCGATGGGCAAACAGAGGTTGTGAACAGAAGTTTCGGAAATCTGTTACGTAGCTTAGTCGGGGAGAATTCTCGGATGTGGGACCGAGTTCTAGTGCAAGCAGAGTTTTCTTACAACGATTCGCCGAATCGTAGTACGGGTCTCAGTCCCTTTCAGATCCTATATGGCATGCACCCTCGTGGAGTGCATGAACTTCGTGATCTTGGTTTACAGGAATGACGGAGTGCAGATGGAGAAGATTTTGCTAATGCAATGAGGGATTTACACAAACAGGTGAAAGCGAAATTACAGGACAACAGCTCAAAGTATAAGGAACATGCAGATCTAAGAAGAAGAGAAGTTCATTTTGAGGTAGGGGACGAAGTTCTGGTACACCTGCGTAAGGAACGTTTTCCTAAGGGTACGTACAATAAACTGAAGTACAAGAAGATAGGGCCTTGTAAGATCTTGCAAAAGTTTTTAGCGAATGCCTACGAAATACAACTACCACCTGGAGTAGGCATATCACCTATCTTCAATGTGGCAGATCTGTTTCCGTATACAGGTGATCTGTTGGAGGAAAAGAAGGATGAACCTGGAAAATCCACATGGAACACCCAGGAAGACGGAGAAACTTGGAAAAGACAAATGCCTTGTGTCCAACCTCCTGAGATCGAAGGCATCCTCGAAACTCAGGTAGTTAGGCGTACTCGGTGGAAAACTTATTTTCAGTACCTGGTCAAGTGGAAGAACTGTCCAATTGAGGACAGCTCATGGCTTGACGCCAGGCAGATTGAACGAACAGGAACATCGGTATAGGAGCTCATGAACCGGAGTCATGATCTCTTTTCACCCCGGGAGCCTGATGCAGGAGCATCCAGCTCATCGTAATTGGGCAGAAAGAACTCCAACCAGGTTCAAAAGCTAGAGATCGATTGAACTAACAAATTCTTATGGGAATAATTTTTCTTTACTTTTATTTTACAAAGTCAGTAAAATTAGATACCTCTTTTTATTTTCAGTTAGGATTACTGTAGCTTCAATTAATTAATTAGAGAGTATTCCATGTAATTAGGGAAATAACAACCAACTGTTCCTACAAGTCTTGGAATACTGAATGGATGTAGTTATTGACAGAGGTAGACATTCTGTAACCATATTCTGTAACAGTTAAATTAACTGTAAGCATCAACTAAAAAATAGAGGGCTATAAAGTCAAAACAAATGTAACAGAATGGGGTTCAGTTCAGGGGAGGAGAGTTGAGTTAATTAAGAAAGAAAGGAAATAGAAAAAGACGAAGCATTCAAAACAGAGAAGCCATTGTCCATCTATATCATCTGTACAAGTGTTTGTTTAAAATTCATTTACGTTTTCACTATCTATCAAGTTACTGTATCATTACTATTTATTAATTTGTTATGGCTACTGTGCAAACATTATTCACAGTCAAATACTAAGAAAATAGACAGAATCATAATGAATTCATAGTTACCAAACTACCAATCATCAATTCATTCTCGCACGCGGTGAAGCAATAGTTCTAGTTCATGATGTTCAATTAACAACGACCGAGAATTCAAACAGCAACGTTTACAAACTTTTCCAACGTTCGAATACACGGAAGGATGAATGATAACCCAGAGCCGAATACGCAGAGGTAACTAAAAACCATACAGTCTCTTTTACATTCATAATTTCATTTCAATTATCAAAGAACAAAGTTTACAGTATTATTGGTAGAGCTGAACCATATTACGGAGGACAGAGACTATTAAAACATAAACAGAGCCGAGCACAACTAAAAAGTCGGAAACCCTCGCAAAATAGAAAAACCCTGAGTTAGGGTTTGAACAAGACAAGCGACCAGAAGCCACAAAATCCTCATACATCTCACACAGAGGCGACAAAATCCAATTACAGTCGGACAAGCATATACAGTGACTAAGAAAACGAGACTAGTAGATGGGTCTTCCGTAGAAATCTAAACCACAGACAGAGATTGAAGTTTCAGGCCTACCTAGGAAGAGAATGACCAAATAACCCAACGTTGGAAGATACGCCGCCCAGGTCACCAACAAGACCTGCAAGAACACAAATGCAAGTGCATTAGAATGTATGGCGTGAAGGATACTCAGGGGAAATAAGGATACCTAAAGAAAGTCAAGAATTTCAAGAGGGTTTTACCTGGAGAGCACAGCCATACACTATAGCATGACAAACTGAACGAGACCGGGCAATTGTCGAGCAAAGGAGCGAGTTGGGTTAGACCCAGAACTAGATAAAGAGCCAAATTGAAGCGTAGACAGGTTTCCTTACCTATTTTAGACTGAGGATGCGTGCCTGAGAAGCCATGTGCTTCCAACCAAGACAGTGCCGCACTGTGAGAAGGCGAATAAGCACAGACAAATAACACCAAATGGAATTCGGACCAGAGACCTCAGAGAACCAAAAAAACATATAGAAAAAGCACAGTGAAAGCCATTGATAGCGACAAAGGAACTGAGCTAGGACCGTAGGATAAATACAGCCAACAGGCATCACATCCACAACGAGAAGCAAGAATATAACCTGAAACCCACACATACAAGGAATAGTGAAATAGCAGAGTAACTTACCGAAATCGAGCCACGGAACCAGGCCGAATAGCCTCCACAGTCAAACAACATTGCCATAAAACGAACAAACAGGTTAACTAGAGGCAGATTGAAGCTCTCAGACAGTATCCAGAGCCAACAAACCGACAACTTAACGCATACAGAGTTTCGTTGCAGAGACCAACAAACCCTCAATGGCAGCAGAGAAAAATACCAAAGAACAATCGAGACACTGCGGGAAAGGTAGGGTTAAGGCGTGTTTCGAGGCAGAGTATTGCTCATTAATTTCCGCATTAACTACACCAGCTACCACCATCAGAAAGAATCACGAACAGAGATATTTGTTCGCCACATAACCTATCCCTGTCATACATTAAAGTGTAAAGTGCTACCAAGTGGGTTGGGTCCCATCAATTTTCCTCTGTTTCACTGTTTATGCTTATTTTCAGTGGTTTTCCACCCTAAGTTCCCAATTGCCAAGTTTTCGTTCTGCTGCTTAATTTCCCTCCCAATTTCCCCTGTTTCACTGTCTATGTTTATTTTCAATGGCTTTCCTCCCTAATTTCCTAATTCTCCAGTTTTCCTTCCTTTTTATTGAATGTTTTCAACTTTTCATTAACTCGTACCAGTAACATATTTGTTTGAGCCTTATACCTTTTTTAATTTGAAATGATAGTTCTGATATTGACATAAATATATTAACAACAACAAAGTTTTATAAAAAAAGGCAGAGGATATAAACAATAGCAATTATATTCTCTTCCTTGATACTATTGAAGCATAAACAAAGAGTCCAAATATGCGTCAAACTCTACCAATTTGACATTTTTTGATAAGCAATAAACCTTTGGCCAACAGTTGCATGCACCCAATCACTCCACATATCACAGAGAAGACGAAAAGCTTGTTACGATGTTAGCTAAAAGAAACTTGGTCTCACGTGTCTTCTAAAGTGTTTACTTAGTATGCATTTGTAGTTATGTACTCTGATGGTCACAATAAAACTAATCTGACAGTTCATATTCTCCTCAAAACTAATGGCTATATTGATCCATCGCTCAACACTTAATTTGTCCAAGATCTCTATTTAAAGAGTATGGAACGTCATTTGCTAAAGATTGATGGTAAAATACTCTTATGCAAAATTATTTTCTATTGCATTAAAATATTGCATCAAGTTGCACATTGGCCAGATTGTTGATGGTTGTAGCTTAGCAGGTACTTCTGCATAGGCCTAAGTGTCTAAGCATGCCAAATTCGCCCAAAATCTCCTTAGGGCACTTGCTAGAGTATTAAATTTCTTTTGTAACTTAGTCTAGCTTAGAAAAAACATATAATTAATTATGTTGGCTATTGAGCTAAAGAAACTTAGGCAAAGTAAAGTATTTACCTCAATCACAGGAGGACACCATACAATGACACAGGCCATTGAGAAAGATTTTCTCAATTGAGGAGTGAGATACTCAAGTATGTCAAGTACAAGGAAGGTGCAGGGATACTGCATTGGAGATCAAAATCAACGAAAGCAGATCTAGGGCCTGATTAGCTAGATCAGATCTAGGGTATGTTGTATATGCATTTTTCTCAGTTGGGCCACTATTCCAAAATGGAAGCCTAACTAGATTCAAATTATTAATTTAATGAAGAATCGTTGACTGGGTAGAATCTATGTGTTATATGTGATTGATTGGTTGTGTAAGTGTTCTTCCGCTGAATAATTGTGTTAAGATCCTAGTTGTACTTTTATCTAGTAGATCTCTGATAAATCTAATCTGTGATAATCTTCTACGGATTAATTGCCAAGTGGTCGGTTCATAATTTGACATGGGGTTGTTAATTGTTTCCTCTTTGAGGGTTCTAACCACGTAGTACACCAGTGGACTAATCTTTACTCTATTTGTGTGAGTGGTTACTTAAGGTGTGTCCTCTGTGGACATAGTGTATTTTTCAAACATGGTATCAAAGCCCATATGAAGATCCACTCCCATTGTTGATCAAGAACTTGAATCTATGTCACTACATGCATCAAAAGATTTACGGGTTTGGTTGTTTATGTTCATTACCGGGCTAAGTGGGATGTTCAAATGTTTCTAGAGCACTGCTTTCAATTGAAAACAGAATTTGTTTCACCCATAAAGGTTTTCGTTTGACCAAAATATGGAAATTTCTATCCAATTTGTAGGTATAAAGTTTCAATGCGTTTTTTTAGAAAACTTACGATGTAAATATTTCATTGTTTTTGTTTATATTCCTAGTTTTCTACTCTTTATGATCTACATATGTTCCTTGTTGTGTGCCCTGTGTGATCTCAGTAAACTAGAAACAAAGAGGAAAGTGTTTCCTTTTACACACATGCTCTTGTCACTATGCTTTATGCAATCTCAACAAATCAAAAATAGACAAAAAAAAACTATCACTTTCCAAGTAGATAAACCAAGATCTTATCCACGTATTGTTAAATTTCAGAATCTTTGTTTTTTGAAATTCCACAATAATGAAGCCTTTGCCCATGTTTCCCAAATGAATTCCATCTACCATGTTCTAGTCGTCGGTACCTCCCACAAAATGGGAAATCCATCAGGTGGATGTTAAATCAACCTTCTTAGGGATTTACAAGAAGAAATTTACATAAAACAATCTCTTGGCCATGTTAAAAATGACTCCTGCCCTCTTTGCCACATTAAGAAATCTCTCTATGGCCTTAAGCAAGCTCCTTGGGCTTGGTATGCTAAAATGGATAGCTTTTTCCTTGAAACAGGGTTTTCTCAATGTCATTTTGACTCCAATGCCTATATTAAGAAAGTAAGAAACCATCTGACAATATGTATTCTCTATGTTAATGACCTTATTCTCAATGGTAGTGACCCCAAAGTTTTAAACCATGTAAAATCCAACCTTATGAAGAAATTTGAAATGACAAATTTAAGCTATTTGTATTATTTTTTTGGCCTCCAAGTATTGTAAACCAAGGAAGTAATTTCTCTTCTCAAATCTAAGTATGCATGTGACCTTCTTCATTGCTTTCATATAGAAGATTGTAAACCAACGCCATCTCCCTTCTAGTTTGGAGTCAAACTTGCTGTCACTTGTACAACACCCAAAGTAGATGCCACTTTGTACCATCAATTAGTTGGTATCCTCTTTACATTTGACTCATACCAATCTTTCTATTTCCTTTGTTGTTGGTCTTGTTGCTTGATATATGCAAACACACCATAAGAGCCATTTGAAAGCAGCAAAAACGACTTTGGTATACGCAAGATACAATTCAATTTGGAATAGATTATAGTTCAAGGAGAACTCCTCTGTCGGTTGGTTTTATTGATTCCAATTGGGCCAGCAAGCCTAATGATTTGAAATCTACTATAGGTTATGTTTTTAGTCATGGTTCTAAATGCATTACTTGTGCTTATAAGAGCAACAAGCAGTTGCTCTTCTTCAAAAGAAGTAGAGTATCAAGCAGCAGTAAATGCAAGTCAAGTAGCCTTGTGGCTTCGATGAATCCTTTCAGAATTTGGATTCTAGCAGCAAAATGTAACGAGACCCTGGTATGACAATGAGAGTGCCCTCAATCTAACCAAATATCCACTTCAACATTAGCACCACAAGCATAATGAGATACCCATGCACTTCATCAAAACAAGGTTACGGGGGAGTACCCCCTCCCCCCCTTGAATCCGCTCCGAGCGGGAACACATTGGGATCAACCCAAGAGCGCGCTCCCACAAAAAAAGAAATACTCTCCTTGGCTTTCTTCACAAAAAAAAATCCACAAATATGTTCGAAACTCAATTTTTTCTCAAAAAAACAAAAGTTTGTAATTGGGGCAACCTAATATTCAAGCCTATTGCCCTAGTACTAATATGCAATTCCTGGTAATGGTAAATTCTTTCATCATTTTACTTAAATTTTTAACATTATCATGGAATCACTGAGGATGTTTGAGAGTGGTTCTAACCTCGTTGGATTTCATATGGAGAAAGTGGAATCTTAGATCTCACTCAAAATCCAGCAAACTTATCAATTTTTAGGATTTCCAGGTTAGGGGGATTGCAATGTTTTCATTGGATTTTGTCATGTACTAGGGTATGGAACTCGTATTTAATCAAGAGCACCAAACCCTCTATGTACCTTGATGTTAGTGACATTGGTTGTCGAACACCTCTATCATGACCCTACTAAAAATGTACCCATCACTCAAACAAAATCTTGACCTGACATGCTACGTTTTTCTATCTTATGCCAATGCTTAGAGGGTGTTATTAATGACAAAAATCCCAAGATAGGCAATGATTTTGATGATATGTAGGTACTTGTCGTAGAATTATTTTTTTGGATGCTAGAGGCCATCTAGAGCCTATTTGCTGATGTATTTTCAGTTTACACATGGATTGCACTGGATGTTATTTTGATTATATCCACCCTTACATGTTGTATAAATAAGAACTTGTAATTTGTGGTCCTATGGTTGATGAAGATTATATGAATGATGTTATGTGGTTTAATCCATGTTTTTATGTTTTTTATCATTAATTCATCATTCTACATGTTTTTGTTGACATATATGCATCAAAATATATAAAAATATATATTGTATAAAATTTGCTCCCAAAATCACTTTCAACTTGGGAGCTTTTGAAATTGTCACTCCCTACCCTCGCTTCTACTCTCGTTCCCAAGCAACGATGCATCAAAAAGCTTATTCAAGATCACATTCTCAAAGTGCTCATTTGCACTACAAATAATCAAGTTGCAAAAAATTTCATAGAGTTTCTTATAGAAGCTAAGTTTTCCAAACTTTAACCTATATTAGAAGTTCAAAAAGCTCTGATTAAGGGGTGATAGGCTCTAATGCCTCCATCTTTCTCCTCTTGTGAAACCCTTGTAAATCCTTCAATACTAACCCAAGTTGTTCTTAAAGTTGGATGTTACGATACTTATGCACTTAGGATTTAGTTAAAAACAACTTGGTCTAATGTGTCTTTAGATAAAATATGTTTCTTTAGTGTGTCCTTACCATGCAGTTGTAGTTATGTAATCTGATGGTCATAATATGTTCTAGAAATAAATTGATTTGATGGTTCATATTCTCCTCAATATTAATTGTTAAATTTATCCATCTCTTAACACCCAATTGGTACATGAACTCTATTTAAAAAGAATGGAGGGTAATTGCTAAAGATTGATTGTGAAAAACTCTCCTTTTTTCGCATTAATATATTGCCTCAAGTGGTCACATTGGATTGGGTCATGGATTGTTTTCCCTTTTTTCAATGTTTTAACCATTTAATACACTAGTGTAGTTATATTCAATTTCTTTGTGCCAACAATTGCTTAAGTTGTTTGACCTATGTGGAAATTCCCTATTTGTCAGAGAAAGCTATCATTTTCAAAAGAACACAACATATTTTCTAGAGGGCAAACAATGATAAAAATCCTTATAAAGTGCCAGATGCCATTGAAAACAAAGGAAACAAAAGACCTAAAGTCACCAAAAAAAATTGCACACCAATTAACTCTCCCCTAAAGAAGAGTGGAGTTTTGCATTTACACATGATCCCAACAAATTGGTGATACCACAATATATGCTTCACCAATTTGGAATGGTTGTAAATAGGGAAAAGAACATCGAAGAGATTAGATTTCGCAAACTAAGCCTTAGATGGAAGGCCCTAGTAGATAACTAGCCACACAACCACATGTAGCTTATACAAAATCTGCACCGACCATACTAACTGGCTTGATTGCTACCTCCAATACTTATCGAGCAAGCACTCCATATGAAAAGTTATGGTCTCAAACACTATAAACCCACCCACTAGTGAATGAATTGAAGCTACCTTATCTATATATATGCTAGCCCATGGGTTACAATTGCCTCATCCATCTTTTCCCCTAAAATGGACAAATAAATAGTTATAATGACTAAGCCAATTACACATTCAAAGGTTCAAAAGGGGGGATAATGCTACAATCGAGCCCATCAACCCTTAACATCTAAAGACACCCACTATGTATTGAATACAAGGCCAAGCTTCTAGCATGATCCAAAATGGAATACAAGTTATGCAAATCACATTAATCAAGTGGGCATTGTTACCACTCAATCCAGTAGGGGTCCTAGGAGGGATTCCAAAGGAGCAACTACTAGACCAAGTGGCAACAAATGGAAAAGGACCCACTGTCACTTCAATTGATGTCTCGGGCTATTTACGGACTTTCACCGATGGGAGGAATCTCAGTACAAAGGAAATCACTAGAATGATGCGGCCAATGATTGGATATGATATGATTTCCAAAGCCCATTCAAAGGAGAGGCTCAGATAATAGGTTGCTTGTCTTAGAAGCAAATGAAGGGCTCTCCAAGAAAGGCTTCAGGTAGGAGACCTAGACCTAGGTGAAAGGGTATTCAACTCAAGGAATGCACCCATATCAAGGATTCCTAGAAAAGGGAAAGGACCTCTCTTAGGGTCCGTAAGATGACAAGCATGCAAATGTTTGGGACTGCAAGAGAGACCTAGGGAATCTAAGCAAGACCTAGGATTCAGGGGATTCAATCACCAATGTGACTAAGCCAAGCAAGGATGAGAAGAAAGGGTCAATGAAAGATGAACTTCCTTTGAGTTTTTAAAGTATAAATACCCTGAAGAAGACCCTTTACCAAGACATTCAAGATGATTTTCAGTGCACCAGCTAGGGTTTAAGTTTTCTAACAATCTGATTGTTGGAATCGGAACAAATTTCGAGGGCAGCTAGAGGAAACATCAATGTAGAAGGTTTTCCAAGTAGTTTTGTGAGAGCTCTTCTCTATTGCAATTCACACCAAGCCCTAGTAATTCGTCTAGGTTTAGGGCCGAAATTTAGGAAAGGGAGAAAAAGAGAAGGGAAAAGGTTTGATCACCAAATTGGCTCAGACTAGTGGCTAGTACCAGGGCTATGGAGTCTATGTGCTTTGAAATTTGGCTGAAATCGTCTTCAAGGAGGCTAGAAAATGATGCCCTAGAATGCACTCTTTAGCATTTACCCACCCAAGACTTATGGACTTTCATGGAGAGAAAACAAACTATATTCCACTAGCAACATTGATCTATGTGTTATCAATGAGTAACATGCAAAAAATTTGCATTCTAACATTCTTCTAAAATGATATTCAATAATTAGGGTAATAAAAGAACAAGAGCTAGTTGCATAATTTCCACACATTAGACATAACTTCTTAAGCAAAACTTATGTACAACATAACAAGTGATATATCCAAATAAAAGATCAAGAAGATGGCTCCAACAGAACGAAAATTTTGGCTCCAAAAATATAGAAATGCATCAAGAGATCTCCAGGAGACAACCAAGAAAGAAGTGTGGAATTCTCAAGAAGAGATATCCAAGTCCAAGTGATAATGAGAGATCAAATGAACCTATCTAATATTTATATGATCCTCCAAGGGATTTGAATTGCCTAATTATGCCTAATAATGCACCTATAATAAAACAATGTGCAAAATGACAATAATTTTGGTGACAAACCCACCAAATAGCTCCATAATATGAAAAATAAGCCTCTCAAAAGTGCAGAAATGATAATAAAATAGCTAGGAGGATCGTTGAAAGGCCTAGTGAACTCCAACATGTGCCCAAATGAATGGAAAGGCTCTAAAAATAGTGATGAAGGGGATGGCCCCTTCATCTCCAAGCAAATGACCTATGGTGCTCCCAAGTGCTTGTAGGGGCACAAAGGCTTCCTCATGGGTCTTCAATTGAATCAAACAAGCATGTATCCCATCTGCAAGGGTTGGAACAATGGTGGAAGCCCTCCCTTTGTCTCCCATGGTGAGACAAAACCCCATTTGAGCCCTAGATCAACTGCCAAGAGTGTGGTGCAAGTGTGTAGTCGGTTGCGCAAGCTGGTCCAGGGGCATCATCATCATCAAATAAGTGGAATACGAGCGAGCAATGAGTGGTGCTGAAGGATCCCTTACCACAACTATTTGCTTTCTGCTATAGCAGAGGCCCATGGCTCTCAACACACACCCTATAAATGCCAATATGACCTCCTGGAGGGATTGGACCCCATATAGGGAGACCAAACCCCAAGATGAATATCCACGTACAATCCAGTATAAGATCCCCTCACCTTCCAGTATAACAAATCATTAGTGCAATTGAGAAAATGATCTTACAAATCATGGAACCAAGTTGGCACTTCACAGAGGCATGCCCTTCCATAATGGGCTTTAGAGTGTACATGTGTCTCTAAGTTCAAGGATGAGATTAATCAACAACCCTATTAAGTGGTTTCAACCTCTAAGGGAGTGACAAGTCCATGGTACATCCATCATATGGATGGTGTCATGTGATATAGTGATCAAATGGAGTGGGGCATCAAGGGAAGGATCGTAGCCAAATGCCATGTACAAGGATAGTTATGATTAGGGAGTCCCACACTTGGGTTATAAATGTAGGAGGGAGCAATCGTGGTACATGAGTTACCCCGGCCTTTGTTTTTCCATCCTTCTTCATATGCTTTTTGCCTTTTATTGATTTTTTTCCTTTTATAATTGCTCAAGGCTCCAGGGAATGAGAGCATGATGTGTAAGATATAGCATTAATCACCTCCTTAAGGTTGTGCAGTTCATCACCCATAAGGGGTTGGGACAATCATGGGTTCCTTAATGATGCAAAGGGGCAATATGAGGGGCCCTAGGAACCAGGGTGATGGCAATGATGATAAGGGTAGAGCTCATGTTGGCTTTTACCCACATGCTAAATTTGTATGTCCCAGCCATATTTTGCATTTTATGGGATATCTTATGGGACATTTCATGTTGAGAGTGGAAAAATTGTGCTTTTTACTTCCTTTTTAGCTACATCAACGTTCGGGGCATAGTTCCAGGCCCGACCCAAAGTGTGGACAAGGGGGGCAGAAGGCTCACTCCTCGTGGACCCAATGGACGAATGTGGACATGGATGGGAAATATGTCAAAAGAGGTTATAATGAGCACATGGGAGTGATGTATGTGGTTTTGGGAAGTAGGACCATGAAACCAAAATCAGGATTTCTCATGTAGTGCCACTCCTAAAGCTAGTAGCCAACAAAGGAGATCTTGCAGGACTAGGATACTAAACTAACCACAAAAATGGATAAGGAGAGAAGAGTTCAAACCAAGCCCAATATTTATGCTGAATCCCCCCACTAATCCATGTCCAGATATGTCAATGATGAGTAAACAAAAATACGCAATTACATAATGAAACTCATACCTTCGGGGTTGGAAGGCCTAGCTTCAAACATACAATCATGAGAAATGGGCGAGGGTGCATAATGGCTGACTCAGGTGGTAAGTATGGTGGCACATCGAGCTATCTGGGGGTTGCAAGGGGTTGTTGGTTTCTAGCTAAAGACAATCTAGGAGAAAAATTTCTCCTACGGGTGTCACCCATAGGTAGTGGGTAATATCTAGCTCCAACTAGGACATGATTTCTCAATAGAGTGCACGAGCATACTCAAACGGGAGGTCATGAGAACAAAAATCTCTTGGGACCGTAGACTTGTTCCCTGCCCATCAAAGACCAAGCATATGGGGCAACATGTTTTTGTGGCGTCTTATGATTGCCCATGCTTGTATTATGCCATAAAAATCAATAAGTTATAAAAATTTATTCTATATGCAATTTTAATCTAAATTCACCTAATCTAGCATGATATAAAGAATATGATATTGGTTCTAATGTGAAAATCAATATGTAATGCATCCTACTCTAATATGCATATTACATCATACAAATACTAAGAGTAATCACAGACCCAATGCAACCAACATATCATCTAGTCAATATGAGAACAACTACCCCTCTGCCTACTCATGCAATGGATCCAAAGGCAACAGTAGGAATGGCTATATGGAAGGACACAAGGGCGAGTGGTGGGAAAATAGAATGGCCACACATGGAGTATCACGAGAGAAGAGGGAACAAAGGGATGTAATATACTCCACGGGATCCTTTCTTCCAACCAAAAGATAAAGATACCAACAATCAAGCTCAAAAAATTTCGTTGGATGGCAACCTCATGCATATCATCCCCATCATGGTCTTTATCATTCATATCGTGCCTTATGCCCACCCTAGGGTCATCATTGGATGGAAAGGGAGACTGATGACATGGGGAGACACAACAAGCAGGTTGCTCGATATGACGATCACATTGAAAAGGGTAAATATTTATGTGCTCACAGCCTTGAGGATATGATTTGCGAGAAGGGATACATCTAATGAGTCTCTCTTCCTCAACATCATGCTCAGGAGGGGGAAAAGATTCATCAATATTGGTGATGGTGTGAGAAAGGGCAAAGCAAGGGCCATTGGGATCTTGGAGAGGATTCGGGAAAGTAGGGCTCTTGTCAAGGTCATTGTCATTATTATAAATGAGGCCAACTACTTCTAGCAAATCCTCCTTCTTGACGGTCTAAATAAGTATGTCGTTGTGAGTTGTGCCCTGAAGAAAGTAAAGACCAACCTCAACCTCATCTTCCTCGTCAGTATCATAAATAGGGTCATTGTCAAAATAATGGTTAATATTCCATCTTACGTTATTTATGTAGAAGAAACCAGTGATGTTAACCTTACAAGGATCCACAATAGCCATATCCTCCAATGCCTTTTCATGAATGAGAAGCCCCATTTCATATTGTTCATCCTTGTGGGCATGAATGGGGCTTTCATCAATACCATGCTCATTCTCGACTCCAAAATCTATAGCCTAAATATCCTCCATGGGTTGTTCATTTGCTTGGTCATCACAATTTTCCTCAGAATCATTCCAATCATCCAATTCATTGACTTATATGGGATGGCTTTGTTGTGAATTGTAATATTTTTCGTTGACTAGTTCAAGGATAGTGAAACCACAAGCATGGTGAGAAAACTCAAAGAGACAGTCAAGATCCTTCTCATAAGGACATTGTATTAGGTAGAGCTCTTTGTTTTTCCTACTACAATACTCAAATATGAAATCCCTATCATTGTGCTCAATTAAATACTCATAATACCCGATAAACAAATCCACACTTTCCTGCAATTTTCGAAAGACTTCATTATCAAGTTTGTTGCAAGGAAACCCAAGGACAATCTTTGTTTGATAATAAGCCATTTTTCATGATTTTGCATGTGAGATCAAAATGGAGTCACCGGAGTGAATTTGAAAGCCTTAATAGATGTTTGCTTCACCCTACACGTATTAACATTGAAGTTGAATGAAGAACTAGGGCTTTGTTCTTCCAATGGAGTCAGCAAGAATGATATGTCGATAATTTCGTAAGGGAACAAGATACACATCTCATGTCCCTGACAATGATGCCAAAAATGTTAGTGCTCAATCCAACAAGGGTCCTAGGAGGGGTTCCAAAAGGACAACTACTAGTTGCCAATTGGCAACAATGGAACAAGGACCCATTGTCACCTCAGTCGATGTCCACTTCTCTTTACAAACTTTCATCGATGGGAGGAGTCCCGATACAAGGTAAATCACTAGAATGATGCGATCTATGATTAGATATGATATGATTTCCAAAGCCTATTCAAAGGAAAGGCTCAAATAATATGTTCCTTGTCATAGAAGCAAATGAAGGGATCTCCAACAAAGGCTTAAAGGCAGTAGGCCTAGACCTACGTGAAAGGGTATTCAACACAAGGAATGCACCCAAATCAAGGATTCTTGGAAAAGGGAAATGACATCTCTTAGGGTTTATGAGATGACCAACATGCAAATGTTTGGGACTACAGGAGAGACCTAGGGGATCCAAGCATGACCTAGGAATCAGGATGATCATTCATTAATGTGATTAATTCAAACAAGGATGAGAAGAAAGGGGTCAACAAAAGATGAAAGGGATCAACAAGGATGAGGAGAAAGGGGTGCCAGCTAGGGTTTGAGTTTTCTCACAATCTCACTATCGAAATCGGCTCAAATTCGAAGAGCTAGAGGAAACATCAACGCAGAAGGTTGTCCAAGTAGTTTTGTGAGAACCCTTCTCTATTGCAATCTACACCAAGCCCTAGTACGTCGTCTAGGTTTAGGGCTGAATTTTAGGAAAAGGAGAAAAAGAGAAGGGAAAATGTTTGATCATCGAATTGGCTTGGACAAGTGCCTTGTCCTTGGGCTATGGAGTCTATGATCTTTGAAATTTGGCCAAAGAAAAAGATGCCCTAGCAAGCACTCTCTAGCATTTATCCACCCAAGATTTATGGACTTTTATGGAGAGAAAACAAACTCTATTTCACTACGAACATTCATCTACTTGTTAGCAATGGGTAACATGCACAAATTTGCACTCTAACATTCTTTTACGATGATATTTGATAATTAGGGTAATATAAGAACAAGAGCTAGTTACATAATTTCCACACATTAGACATTATTTCATAAGCAAAACTTCCTTACAAGATAACAAGAGATATGTCCAGATCCAAGATCAAGAAGACGGCTCCAACAAAATGAAAATTTCGGCTCCAAAAATATCGAAATGCATTAAGAGATCTCCAATAGACAACCAAGAAAGAAGTGTGAAATTCTCAAGAAGAGATATCCAAGTCCAAGTGATGATGAGAGATCAAATGAACCTCTCTTATATTTATATGATCCTCCAAGGGATTCAGATGGCCTAATTATGCCTAGTAATGCCCCTATAATAAAATAGTGTGCAAAATAACAATACTTTTTGTGACAAGCCCACCAAATAGCTCCATAATATGAAAAATAAGCCTCTCAAGAGGGCCAAAATGATAATACAATAGCTAGGAGGGTTATTGGAAGGTCTAGTGAAGTCTAACATGTTCCCAAATGAATGGAAAGGCTCCAAAAATAGTGATGAAGGGAATGGCCCCTTGATCTCCAAGCAAATGACTCGTGGTGCTCCCAAGTGGTTGTGGTGTCGCAAAGGCATCCACATGGGTCTCCAATTGAATTGAACAAGCATGTATCCCATATGTAAGGGCTGGAACAATGATGCAAGCCCTCCCTTTGTCTCAAACCGTGGGACAAAATTCCATCTGGGCCCTGGATCAACTGCCAAGTGTGTGGTGAAAGTGGGTAGATGGGAAAGGTGGTCCAAATGCATCATCATCATCAAATAAGTGGAATACGAGTGATCAATGAGTGGTGTTGAAGGATCCCGTGTCATGGCAATCTGCTCTCTGCTATAGTGGAGGCCCATGGCTCTCAACGCACACCCTATAAAGGCCAATATGACCTCCTAGAGGGCTTGGACCCCGTATAGGGAGACCGAACCCCAAGATGAAGATCCACCTACATTCTAGTATAAGATCCAATGTGTCTCCTCACCTTCCAGTAAAACAAATCATTAGTGTAATTGAGCAAATGAGCTTGCAAGTCATGGCACCAAGTGGGCACTTCATAATGGCATGCCCTTCCATAATGGGCTTTAAAGTGTACATAGGTCTCCAAGTCCAAGGAGGAGGTTAATCAAGGACCCTATTAAGTGGTTTCAAACTCTAAGGGAGTGATAAGTCCTTGGTACATTCGTCATATGGTTGGTGTCATGTGATATAGTGATGGAATGGAGTGAGGCATTAGGGCAAGGCTACAAGCTACATGTCGTAGTACAAGGGTAACTATGATTAAGGAGGCCCACACTTGGGTTATAAATGTAGGAGGGAGAAATCGTGGTACATGAGCTACCTCGGCCTTTATTTTTCCACCCTTCTTCATATGCCTTTTTCCTTTTATTGATTTTTTTCCTTTATAACTACTCAAGGCTCCAAGGAACGAGAGCATGATGTGTAAGATATAGTAGTGATTACCTCCTCAAGGTTGGGCAGTTCATCACCCACTAGGTGTTGGGGCAATCATGGGTTCCTTGATGATGTAGGGGGCCAATATCAAGGGCCCTAGGAACTAGGGTGATGGCCATGATGATAGGGGTAGAGCTCATGTTGGCTTCTTCCCAAGTGCTAAATTTGTATGTCCCGGCCATATTTTGCATTTTATGGCACATTTCCTATTAAGAGCAGACAAATTATGTTTTTCACTTCCTTTTTAGTTGCATCAACCTCTAGGGCATAGTTCTAGGCCCGAACCAAAGAGTGGACAAGGGGAGGCGAAGCTTAACTCCTTGTGGACCTAATGGACGAATGTGGACCCGGATGGGAAATATGTGAAAAGGGGTTATAATGAGCAAAGGGGAGTTACGTATGTGGTTTCGCGATGCAAGACCATGCAAACAAAATTGGTATTTCCCATGTAGTGTCACTCCTAAAGTTGGAAGCCAACAAAGCAAATCCAACGGTACTAGGATACAAAACTGTTGGAAAATCAAAAAGCAGCAAAGATTTTCTTGATCTTGATAATTACTTGTGATGTTTCTTATTATTACAATTCTTTATATCTTCTTTCTTTAGTTCATCAAACAATTACAAAAAGTAGTATTACATAAAACAATGGACAAAAGATGTAGGCATGTGCCAGGGAAAAACCCCCCTCAAGGGGAAAATGCAGTCAAAGTAATTCTTCCTTTCAATAGTATTCTTTAAGAATCTTCACCCTAGACCTTAACCAGACCTTCCCTCCACATCAAGTCAGCCTCCAGAAGATTGACCTCTTCCTAGCAACTTCAACTATGCAACAACTTGCAGCAATTAACAGCTTCCAGCAATAGTCCAAATTAGAAGACTTCGATCTCCCAATCCAGAGCATGAAACAGAGGAAGACACCCCAAAATTATGATTTTCCTTGACTCCTTAGAATCACCCAAACTCGTAATCACTCCGGCTTCTCGGCAACATACTTTCCCAACTACCCAATTCCCACTTCTGCCTAGCCTAGCAAATAGATTTTCGCATTTCTGCTCAGTAGAGAGAATTCGAACTTGATGAGAAGTGATGCTCCAAATGAATTCGATGTCCTTCCTTTTATAGGCTTCTTGTGGGGTCGAATAGGGTCTTAGCCCAACATGTTCTGGAGGTTGCATAATTCATATTTGACTCAATACTAAACCTTTTTAATGATTCACAATCCCAATAAGGGTCTCTTTAAATGTAGAATAATTCTATAGACTCAGAATAAATCCTAGAAGTCCTCAATGGGGCCTTTGACCCAAAACATGGTGACCCAAGCATGAAACCCATGCTTTAATAAATCACAACAATAATAATAATAATTCTTTTCTTTATTCTTTTGACAAGTACATTACATGATGACTCAAGTACATTATTGAAGACTAAACATAGTTACTTTTTCCAACACTCCCTCTTAACTAGGGAGGTATTCATAATGTACATATACAATGGAATATCTCAAACTATATGAACCATGAATAAGTTTAGGCACCACAATGCCATGGACTAGATTCCTAACCAGGGCAACCTATCAAAACAGTCACTTAACAGTTTAGGCACCGCAATGCCAAGGACTAGATTCTGACCAGGACAATCTATCCAAACAGTCACTCAACAGTTTAGGCACCGCAATGCCAAGGACTAGATTCTTGACCAAGGCAATCTATCAAGTGGGACCAAGATGGACTCAATCTTTCAACCCCTTTAGGTACCATCAGGCTTACTTACTAACCATCAACCCAAAAATCTAGGTGCGTATCAAAACAGAGCTCTTTGATTAACACCACCTTTCCAACTTCTAAACATCAACACAATGTGCCGACCAGATGTCCTCTGAGGCAATGCTTCACTCACAAAGCCTCAACACCCCTTCATCCAATAGATCAAGAATAATAAATCTCCCCAATCAAATTGATTGGTAACTAGCAAGCTATCAAATCCTTCAAGAGATTCACATGTACAAACACAACCTGAATCAATACTATACTTTCGCATGTACAGAATCAAATACAAGCATCTGAGGTCTTACAGACAACAGATGTTGCTTCTTAACTTTCCATAGTAGGACTATCAACCGAATCTTTGACAGAAGATTCCTCAATCATACATTTTTCTTCCTACTACACATGTAGCAACATATTATTCAAACGGATCCTACTTTCCTACATTCAGCGGCACTACAAAAATGCATTCTCCAGTTTCCTATTCTTTCTCATGGCCTTCACTCAAACTTGTGGTTGTTAGTCCTGGTCTAGTGCATGACACATGAAGCAAAGAACCATATCTCTCACTCCCTCTTAACCAGGGAGCACTTCTTTATCTAGACTCCCTCTTAATCTTAGTGAGATATCTTCTATTCATGCTTCCTCTGGGAGATTAGCTTCTTATTTTTCGACATCGGAGAATCTTTGATGGCTTCCAACCATTTCATTAGATTTATCATCAATCCCATCTTGTTCATCACATCTTCACCAAGTTGAAGATTGTGTACCAACACAGCTTGCTTATCACATCGAGCATCTTCACGAAGTTGAAGACTATGTACCTGCATAACTTAAATAGCAAGTACAACCAAATCTGTAGAAGCATGACATTAGCCATATCAAAATCTCAGAAGAATTTCATATTTATACATATCAAATACCCAAACTCAATTACAAACAAGAGACATATACTCTTCAACATCTTGCTAGGGACTTTGTCATACACCCTAGACTACTTCATAATAACATTCATTCCATCTAGGATTTTAATGTGTCTTCCAAAGGTATGACATACCTTACTAATACATATACCAAACCCTAGAAACCATTCAAACAATTATAGATCTACAAAGCATCTAATATCCTTTCAAAATACACATATTATACTTCTTACTAGCAATTCATACAAATCCTAGATTTCATATAGAATCAATCAAAGTCAGTCACAACTTAGCCATTAACCTAACCAGCTTTTGCTAGGGTTAGTTCTGACCCCTATATTTTCAATCAACCATCAAAAAGTCACTAACATGACCAACTACCACTAGAGTTAGTTTGCAAACCCTAGATTTGCAAGCAATCATCAGACTTAACCAAAATTCAAATTTTAACAATCTCTTTACAAATCTCAAATCGTCATATTTCAATGAGTTTACTTTGATTTTAACTCCAAAACCTTAGAATTCCACAATCTCAGCAATCATTAAATGCATAGATATCAGATTGTTACATTTTACACTAGACAATGTCATTACTAGGATTTACTGCAAAACCCTAGATTTTCATTTTCAACAATCATCTAATAGATTTTGGATTGTTATTTCACACGTACTAGACAATTTTAACTTCACTAGGGTTTGGCTATAACACCCTAGATTTTCCAGATATCATCATCCTAGAATCTCAGACAGGGACTTCTACTAAATCCTAAGACTCATGACCATCAATGACTAGGTCAACCCATATCTAGGAATTCATAACCATACATAAGCATATCATATGTCCAACAACATTAATACATCTTGACCTAGACCAACCTAGGATTTCAACCAAAAGGACATATCTATATATATGCCTAGATTTCATCATCATGCAAATACATTTCATATCATGTGTTAGTCAAACCCAACTTCATAATGATATCAAATAAGATTTAGACACACAATCATTTTGATTACACTAGTGTTTGATTAGACAAACACACACATACCAAGTAAATCAATTCTCTGACAATATAAGGGCCTTGCTCACTCATTCCACCAAACCCTAATGAGCTAGGGTTCCAACATAGAACATACATTCCACCAAACCCTAATGTGCTAAGGTTCCAATGTAGAAACATAGCAAACCCTACATTACCAAAATTTCAAAGGTTCCAGGATTTTAGACCTTATCACTCAACCCTAACAACTTAGGATTTCCTGATCATACCAATATCCCAAATATGACATCATCAATAAAACTTCAACTACCATTTCACAATCATCCCCACGTAACTTAGAATTTCAAACATTAATATTAGCATACCCTTTGGTTAGGGTTTTCTAGAACCTTCATAGTGTTCTACATAGTCAATCAAGAATATGAATGGGGTGGCTTTATTTATCAAGAGATGAATCACCCAAACAAGAATCACTAAGATTCAATACAACTAGTCATGACAAAGTTAATAATAGATCATCAAATAAATAATTCTTTCAATCAATGTATTCAAAGCATACCTTTGTCTCTTGACTAACCTTGTCTTGAGAGATCCTCCCTCTTGCGGATGTTTTCCCTAATCAAGACAATAGAGGAAGAATGGTGATTAGTCTTTAATATAATCAACATTGAATGAGTACATGAACCCAAAAAGGGAAAAAACACGAAATACTTATCTTCACAAAGAAGGTTGCCAAAGTATCTTCTTTAGTCATTTTCGTATTCCTGAACTCATTCTCCAAACTTGCTACTTGACCAATGTACTTAATAGTGAAGAACTTCAAAAAGGCTTCATACATATCCTGAGCATGCTCAATGTTAGCTATGAATGGGACAATATTTTCTTTTATCCCTTATACCATTAGCGTCATAGCCACCAATTCTAAACCCCTGAATTTCCCTTTTTTGGCATCATTGGCCTCTTTTGTAGGCTTCTTTACATTTCCTTTTCCAAAATCCAGCACCTTGTTCTTCTCGAGGATTAGGTCAATCCTCTTCTTCTAGGATATAAAGTTAGATGTTCCTTCAAGCTTGTTCTCACCCTTTGATAGAGTTAGACATCTTCCTCGAATACGATAGGCTCATTTCCAAAGATAGTGGCTATGAATGGATCTGCCTTTTTCTTCTTCACCAAAGCGTTGATCCCATGTTGGAAAATAAGAAAGGTAGCAAAGATTTTCTTGATCTTGATAATTACTTGTGATGTTTCTTATTATTACAATTCTTTATATCTTCTTTCTTTAGTTCATCAAGCAATTACCAAAAGCAACAGTACATAAAACAATGGACACAAGATGTAGGCACATACCAGGGAAAAATCCCCCTTGAGGGGAAAACCTAGTCAAAGTAATTCTTCTTTTCAATAGTATTCTTTGAAACTCTTCACCCTAGACCTTGACCAGACCTTCCCTCCACCCCAAGTCAGCCTCTAGAAGATTGACCTCTTCCCAACAACTTCGACTATTGAGCAACTTGTAGCAGTTAACAGGTTCTGGCAACAGTCCAACTTGGAAGACTTCGATCTCCAATCTAGAGCACGAAATAGAGAGAGACCACCACCAAAATTTTGATTTTCCTTGACTCCTTAGACACACCCAAACTCGCATTCACTTTGGCTTCCTGGCAATAGACTTTGCCAACTACCCACTTCTCACTTCTGCCTAGCAAATAAATTTTTGCACTTCTTCCCAATAGAGAGAATTCGAATTTGATGAGAAGTGATGCTCCAAATGAATTCAATGTCCTTCCTTTTATAGGCTTCTTGTGGGGTTGAATAGGGTCTTAGGCCGACTTGATCTTCCCTTAGGCTGACATGGTGTGGAGATTCCATAACTCATATTTGACTCAATAAAAAACCTTTTTACATGATTCAGAAGCCCAAGAAGGGTCTCGTTAAACGTACAATAATTCTATAGACTTAGAATAAATCCTAGAAGTTCTCAATGGGGACTTTGACCTAAAACATGGTGACCCAGGCATGAAACCCATGCTTTATTAAGTCTCAACAATAATCATAAAAATTATTTTCTTTATTCTTTTGACAATTACATGATTACTCAAGTACATTTTTGAAGACTGGACATAGTAACTTTTTCCAACCAAGCCCTCAATTTGGACAAGAAGACAAGAGTAAAAACCAAGCCCATTATTTCCCTTGAATCCCCCCACTAATCGATGTCCGGATGTATCCATGATGAGTAAGAAAAAATACCCAACTACATAATGAAAGCCATAACTTCGAGGTTGGAAGGCCCACCTTCAAACATACGATCATGACAGATGGGAGAGGGTGCATAATGGTTGACTTAGGTGGCAGAGATGGTGGCACATCGAGCTATCTCAAGGTTGCAAGGGGTTGTTGGTTTTCGGCTGAAGAAAATCTAGGAGAAAAATTTCTCCTATGGGTATCACCCACATGTGGTAGGTAACAGGCACCCAAGGAATCGCCTGGAAGGGTTTCGAAAGGGTTGGTTCCTTTAAGCACACCCCAAATCTACATTAAAAGTGATTTCAAGCTCAAGTGTCAAAGGCTCTAAGAGATGTACATGTCGATCTTCTAGTATTTATGTAATTTGAAAACCCAAGTTTTCCTTTTGTGGACAAATTATTCCAAGATGGCAATCTCGTCCTCCAAAATCGGTAGGCTAGACCCAAGGGTCTTCCTTCATATGTGGACTCATGGATATCCAAAAGAAAGCAACCAAATATGTCATCTCCTTTAAAATTGAACCAATTTCACCTCAACAAAGGTGACAACCCCAAGTTTTTCATGTACAGGTCGGCCCAGAAGACTTGTGCCTTCACACATGTAGGTCAGCTAAGCATCACAATTCATGTCGGCCACAAACATGATTTTTTAGTTTTCACAAATGTGTGTTTGTGTGTGTGTGTATATTTTAAAGAAAAAATTATAATTGTTCCAATCTTCGTTGGTCTGGAAAGTTCAGCTGCTGGCAATGGCATGATGTCTGAGGCCCGGTTTGACCCCATTCCAATAACAAATTTGGCATATATTCTACTCATTTGTCAACAGAATCAAGTCGGGATCTCCTTAGTCTTCAGTTCTATAGCAGTGAAATGTAAGGCATAAAACAGGCACATTACAGCCTCCAAACCCACTGAGTAGTTTATGTTATCACTAAGTACCAAGGGCATCAATCATTGTTGCTAAAGGTCTTCCTTTTCACAAGATAATGGCAAAGAATTCACAAATAAGCGAGTCCTTGAACACCTTTGAAAATGACGAGGCTACCTAATGAACTATACAGAACAGAAGTTACATGTGTTCAATTCAATCTTCCAGTGCACTCTGCAAAGCCACAATCATTATAATTTACTACTTTTAGCATTTGCATTATTCATCATTAGAAAATTCATTCATAAGCATGAAAAAGAAGTAGTAGATCAAAATAGAAACACCAAGAAACCATGAGACAAGAGACACAAATTGGGCCTAATGCCAGGGAAAAACCGACAAGGAGAAAACCCAAAATTTCTTCCTTATGAGAGATAGAGAGAGTTCATAGTACATCAATACATTAGAAGCAACATCAACAGAATAACCAAACCAATACCCAAGAGCAAGAAGAAATCTCAAAACCCTCCTGAAATTTGTCATCCTTTCCTTCCATAGAACTCGTTGGAGCAGACAGAAAATGTCTGATGTGAATTGCTCACGTGAGGAGGTGAGTGTCACAAACATATAGCCTACTCAAGGGGTCGAATAGGTGCCTCAAAGGGGCCAACCGACCTAAATTTATTATGAGGTCAACTTGTAAATTTTGGAGGGAAATTATAAATTTAAATTTAAAATTTAATTTTTCTTTTCTTCCTTTTAATTTCATAGGTGTAAATGACAACCATGGCTACAATTTTTGACATTTTATGTTGGCATCAAAACCACGAACTTCATCTAGTTTCTAGTTTTACTGATAAGAAAGCTATTGCAATAGAGAAGTATTCTTAGAAACAAAAATCATAATGTGGGGGTTAGTCTTGACATCGTGGTCATGGAGCATATTTTCTGCATAAAGATTTACAGTGCAACAGTGATTGAAAAATCATCCTACACCTTTATACTTGGTTGCATCAATTGTGTCGCCTGTATCTTCAACCATTTCAGCTATATAATGAGAGGGAATCTTGTCGACTAAATTATTAGGCCCATCCAAAAGAGATTGATCCTTAGACTCACATCCTACAACAAAGTGATATCCATCATTTCCAGTTTGTTGCTCAGTGTCCATATTGGAAAGAAGCTCACCTTATTTAAAGTGGAAATACCACCTTTAAAATCCTTACAAGAGTTGTTTAAATAGCATACAACCTGCATGGACCTATCAGATCAGTAAATTCTACAGAGAGCTTGTACTGCCAGCTGAGGAATACTTCCAAGTTCCATGCTCTCCTTCGGCACTCTCTTATACTTGTTAGATTTTGTAGCTCAGACAAATGTTTAGTTCAGATGGTGTCTATGAGGCTAGGAGCACAGGTGGATTAATTATCACAAATATGTAGAAAAATTTTCCAAGTGAAATTGTGTTAATTAAATTAATTAGCCAGTTTTAATCATTTTCCTCTGTCTAACTTAGGGAAATGGGTTAATTAATCAAGATTAATTAAGACAAATTGATTTAGCTCTAGAGACTTCTAGAAAAGAGAATTTTAGAAGCCGATATGATCTTATCCATTGGTTGGAGTTAGATCGTGGTCGTTGATTTGTCAACGAGATGTTATAAGAGGAATTAAATGGGACCTTTAGAGATCAACTCAATGCAATAACAACAAGGGTGCAGTGACAACGTGGGACACACCAGTAGTAGGGTTTCAGCAGAAGAGATTGAGAGAATTTATGGAGAAATTATTCACAGTGATTCCAGTTTTCTGTGAGAAGGAAAGAGGAAGAATTATTTTGCAGAAGCATAGCTGATACAAATAGTTCAAGTAGTCGGTGCAAATTGCCAGAGGCTTGTTGCAATTGCCATTTGTCAGTACAATTCCCTGGAGGCAATGCGAGTTGGTTTCACAAGTTGTTGGAGGCAGTATTACTCATGAGATTGATTACAGGGGACAGTGTGAGTTTCTGGCGGCCAGTTCATATTTTCCAGATAGCCATTGCAAGTTGCAGGAGGAAATGTCAATTGCCTAAGAGAGATCAAAACAGATTGGCTAGAGCTTCTAACTTTGGTGTTTGGAAAGCCATAATTTCTTTGTTGCTAGAGGAGAATGGTCTCAAAGAATATGTGAATAGTGTTATACTTGTACCAACAGGTTTAGCACAGCTCGTTGCATACAAGAAGGAAGATGTCAAGGCAAAAGAATAATCCTTAATGGAGTTAAGGATCATATTTTTCTGCATATCGCAGCTTTGGATACAATAAAGAAGATGTTGGATGCCATTCTAAATTTGTACCAGAATGCTACCATGAATAAGAAATTGATTCTGAGGGAGAAGTTGAGAAATACTAGGATGAATAAGGGTGAAGACGTTGTTAGCTACCTTACCAAGCTCAGACTAGTCAAGAACAAGTTAGCATCTATCAGAGATCAATTAACTGATGATGAACTTGTGACAATGGCCTTGAATGGGTTCTCAAAGAAATGGGATGTGTTCATTCAAGTGATAAGTGGACAAGATACACTACCAAGCTGGGATCGATTGTGGAGCAATTCCACTCAGGAGGAGCTTACATTGAATCTTGTCAGTAGCAGCAGTAGCAATAAGCCCCAAAAGCATGAGGATAATGAGAACGTGGCCCTAGCAGAAAAGGACAAGGCCAAGAAGGGTTCTAGCAAAGGATCTAAGGGAAAAGAGACGAAAATGGACTTGAGTAAAATCAAGTGCTTCGGTTATGGTCAGAATGGTCACTATGTCAGTCAATGTCCAAACTGGAAGAAGGAAAATGAGAAGAAGAAAGGGAAGTCGTAGACAACAACTTTAGCAAACATTGACAAGTTATCTTCTAGATTAGATGATGAATTCACTCTCATAGCTTGCCTCTCTATAGCTACAGGTGTCTACTATATTGGCAGTGGAGCATCATGTCAAATGACATGAGTTAGAGAGTACTTTTCCAGTTATCAAGAAAAGGACATAGGCTTCCAAATTCGGAGGGACAATAAGTCCAAGTGCACTCTAGTTGGGAGAGGGATAGTTACCTTTCTAAGGGAGTCAAGCAAGAGTACTCATGCTACACGTGTGTTGCATGTGCCAAGTTTAGGTATGAACTTGAGTTCAGTTTCAACTCTTCAGGGGAATGGATACGATGTCTACTTTCGAGGGGAAAAGGTGTATAGAAATCACCAGGATTGGAAATCAAAGAAGCATATTAGAGTGAGGAGCAACAAGCTATAGAGGTTGCAGTTGGACGCTCCAAAGGAACTAGTAAGCAACAAACGTAGCAGAGACATGGGAGAACCATGGCATAGTAGAATGCAACACATCCATCATGGAGCACCTAGACTGCTCAAGGAGACTGTGAGAGGAGTTCCAGAAGCTACTACAAAGCACGATGATGTGTGTTTGGGAAATTTTCGAAAGCAACGTTTCCTAAGACTAACAGTAGTGCCAAGGGTGTGCTTGAGTTGATATGTGGCTCGTTGTCTACGAAATCTCTCAGGGGTTATGATTATTTCGTAACATTCATTGATGATTACTCCAAGAAGTCCTGGATATACTTCTTGAAGACTCGAGATGAAGTCTTCAATCGCTTCCAAGAGTTTAAGGCTCTTATGGAGAACATGACAGGAAAGAAGATAAAGGTGCTTCGTACAGATAATGGAGACGAGTATGTGGAAAAAACCTTCGAAGAGTTGTGCAAAGGAGGGCATCAAGAGAGCGAACAGTTCCATATAACCCACAGCCAAATGGGGTCACTAAGAGGAAGAACAGGACAATAGTTGGAGTAGTGAGCGCGATGTTATATGACCAGGATATGCCTAGATTTCTATGGGCAGAGGCGTGTAATACAACAGTATATATTCAAAACAAGGTACCTCACAATGCATTGGGGAACATGACACCCGAGTATTTGAAAATTAAAAAGGAAAAAAGAATTTCTTATGTTGACAATTACTCGTGATATTCTTGTATTCTTATTTACTTTCTTTATGTTCTTCTTTTATCTTCTTCTCATCATGAAATCATCAAATCAAAAGCATGAAGATCAATGACACCAGAAGTAGGCACTCATCCAAGGCTAAAACCACTATGCAGGGGAAAACCCAATCAAACTCTTCCACTAATAGATTCAAATCAAATTGAGACAAACCAAGACCTTTTTGACCTAGAAAAAGGCTTCCTCCAATCACCAAGTCAGCCCTTCCTTTATGTAGACAAAATCTACCAAATCTTCCAAATGCCAGCTCCTCAAATATTTCTTTGATCCAAAATTTCAACCCCCCAGCTATAGAATTTTGGATCTACAGTAACTGCAAAAATTTCGTCCACTGCAACTTGCCCAGAAACCCTAGAAAACTTGCACGTGTGAGAGAGAGATGCTCTAAACTTTGATTTAACTTCTTCCTTGAATTAGGTCTTCTTCTCCTACAATTCACTCTCTTTTCGTCCTCTTTCTCTTGTAGATCGAACTTGTTGAGTATATGCTCCAAACAAGTCGAACCATCTCTATATATACAACTTCCACAAGGTCGAATTCCCTTTAATTGGGTGACTTCTCTAGGACAGGGTCGACTTCGTAAGGAGGGACAAAATGACTATTTTTTACTGAAAATAAATTTCTTTACATGGTACAAATGCCTAAGAAAGGTCTAATAAATGTGACAAAGGCTCTTTTGACTCTTGACAAAACCTAGAAGCCTCCAATGGAGGCAATGAACTAGAAAATAAAATAATAACACATGGAACCCATGCTTTAATAAATCACTTTCCTTTATATAAAATTTCCCTTTAAGCCCCAAGGGTTAACTCAGTTGGTCAAGTTCTCGTTGCTAAGTACCTCACCAATTGGGAGGCCATGAGGTAAAATCTCCTCGACCCCCTTGGGGTTACGCCTTGCTTGTTTGGCCGGCGGGTAGATCCCTTCGAGTTGATCTGCTTGGATTCTTCTCGTGGATGTAGCGGCCAGCCTGTGTCCGTGAACCACCCCTAAAAAAAATGGGGGAAAAAATAAATTTCTCTTTCTTTCTTTTGACAAATAAATTACATCATGACTCAATAACGATTATGAAGACTGACACTAGTTACATTCTTCAACACTCCCTCTTAACTAGGGAGATATTCATAACTACATAGATACATAAGTACACGGAAGATCTCAAAATGATGTGCTCTATGAACAGTCACATGACATGTAGTGCTACAGATTAGATACTTGACCAAGGTATCTCGTTGGGTAGGGACTAAGCTGTTTGTCAAGGTCGGAGCTCTAAGACCAATGCCACCCTCCCTACTTCAGGATCTAGACATCATCATAGGTCGGCCAAATGTCCTCCCAAGAGTCTTGCCACCCCAAGAAGCTTCAACTCTCCCTATAAACTAAATCAGATATGTCCATTAGTTCCAACATGCTTCAAAATGTTCAACCCTTTTATGGAGAGATTTACCTGCATAATCACAGTCCCAATTAGCAATAAACTTTCAAATACATATACAAGTTAACACAAATCTCTAGGATCTTCAAATATGTTGACGTTGCTTAGGTCATCACCACACTATCCAAACACATCTTCGTTGGGAGCTTTCTTCTTTAACTTCTTACAGCCGCTCTAAAGTCAGCCTTAGTACTACTCAACAAAACCAGCCTTTGTTTGCAACTTCATGAGTCAAGAATGTCCATTTGCAGTACTTTCATTGCTTGGCCTTATTCTTTCTTTCAAGGTATTCACTATAATATGCCCTCCCTCTTAAATGGGGAGATATACCATTTCTTTCATCCAATCTCCCTCTCAACTTAGGGAGATCAACAACTTCATTCTTATATCATCGGAGAAACTTCAACCTTTCAAATCTTCATTTCTTCAAGAACATCATCCTTTCTTCTGGTAATCATCTATTCATCTTGTATATCATTCTTACAGCTTCCTTTAACCATCATGCTTATCATCATATTCAATTATGAAATATCCTCAACATCTTGAATATTATGTACCTGCAAATCATCAACAGTAAGAACAACCAAATACAAATATACAGAAGCATGAAGTCAACTATATTAAAATCATGTCATTACAAATGAAAGCATAAAAATAATCAAGCTTTAGACATCAAATACCTAAACCTAGCTAGGTTCATAGTCAAAAACATATAACCATTTTTGTCACAAACCCTAGATTCCATCATCAAGACTTAAAGTCTTAGATATCAGCAACTAAATCAAGTTAGCAATCGAAACATAGCGTTTAAAATTATGCACTAGAATTTCATGACAAATACCACTAGGATTTTATTACAAACCCCTTCATTACGAGAATATAAACAATCAAGTTATCATTTTAGCATTTCATATCTAGGGTTTCATTATTATTTTCTTATATCAATCCCTAGATACATCATCAAATTCCAAAATTAGAGATACAACAATTTTACTAGGCTAGGGTTTCGACCATACAGAAGTACATACAACTAGGGTTTTATTTCTAGGATCTTACATTGATTCTATCAAGGGTTTTGTCATAAACCCTTATTTATCAAACCCTAAAAATATAGGGTTTCTAGACATCAACAACAAACCCTAAAAACCTAGGGATTTATCATAACATTACGAAAACCCTAAAAATCAAGAGAGTAGAATTTTGATAAGAAATCTAAACTTTATCAATAAACCGTCAAATGATTAGGATTTCATCATTATCACACCTAAGCATCGAAAGGCTAGGGTTTTATAGTGAACCCTAAGGGTTAGGGTTTCACTAAAAATGATGAGAGATAGTATAATACGGGTAGATTCATTCTAGAGAGAGCGTATAATAAGGGTAGATTCATTTTAGCGATTAATCACCCTAACAAGAATCTCTATAATTTAAAACCCTAGACATAAGAGAATTAGTAATATAAAGCAATTCTCAAATGAATAATGATCATACCTTTTTGTATGAAGAAAAGCTTGCAGCAAATCTCGTAGTTTATGTTAAACACACACATGGAATGGACAAGAGATGAAAGATAAAACATTGAATTAAATTTTCTATTCACATTGATGTACATTTATACATTTTACATCACTGTTAGATTCATATTACAATGTATCTTGGACTCCCTTTGATTGTTCAACTTCCACACCATAACCCTTAGCAGATTAGGTGTCCAACATTCCCCCCCCCCTAATCCGAAGGGGTATATACGAGTCCAAGAAGGGAGTTGTAATACAAAAGTGGCAACCAATGGTTGAATGTGATCTCTGAAAAGATGGCATAAGGTAGGAGAACTCGAGGTCTCATCCGGTTATGGTTTAAGGATGACCAGCAACACTGGAACGCTTACTGCAGTTCCTGGAACTCTTCCAAATCTCGCAAGAAGTTGAAGTCTTATGCTAGAGGAAGTGCTCCCTATTGTCTTGAATAGGGAGGCCATTGGGATCTCAACCTAGAATGCTCAGTGCGATTCCTGGAACTCTTCCAAATCTGGCAAGACGCTGAAGTCTTCTATAGAGGAAGTGCTTCGTAATGCTTTGAAGCGAGAGACCTTCAACTTGGAAAAAGGGAGGTCTTCAACTTACACTGGTTTGAGGTGTTGAAGGAAATGTAACTAGGTTCGGTCTTCATAAATGTACTTTGTACTTATTCAAGAAAATAAATATTATTTTTATAATATATGTCAATGAGTTTCTTTCTCATTGAAATAGGTCCAACACATGTTAAGTGTTATAGGTAAGTCAAATAGTCAAAAAGAAATATTGAAAGCCTTAAGGGCATGTCACACCATGTATTAAGAGTCAAGGGAATACCTCCAATAAAAGTCAAGTCCCCTCCTATGCAAAGGCACCATCAAAGAGGCTCCTTCAAGCATGTGACACCACCAAAGAATCCATCCAAAGAAAGACAGCAAGTCGGCCTCCAAACAATCCTCAAGTCGACCTTCTAGTCAGCCTAAAGTGAGTGGCAGTCCTCTATATATAGACGATGTCCACTCCACTATAACATACTGACTTACCTCTGAAATCGACGAAGTAAATGAGCAAGTAAAAGGTGAAAAAGAGAGAAGAAAAGAAGCCTCTAGTGCACCAATGAAGGAAGGAAGAACACCAAACCATAAAGGACTGTTTCTAGGGAAACCTACAATCACACATGCGAGGAAAAGGAAGGTTGCCTGTGGTCATAACAACAAAAAGCCCATAGTTGGCATATCTCTCTAATTGGGCTAGTAAACTAGGCCTATAAGGCCTCCCAATGAAGTGAAGGAGAAGGACACTCATGTGAAGGATGTAAAGAGATTACCATATCAAGTAAATCACCACACGTGTGAGAACTTAAGGCTGGAAGACAGTGATATTAGGTCTGCACCTACACCTTGAAGTAGGAGCTCATTTGGTCAAGTAGAAGGAAGGGATCATTAAAAGAAAAGGGGCTTATCAAAAGGTGTCTCTTCTAGAGCAAGTGCAACAAGGTCTATCAACAATTGAAAGAAGAACGAAGTGTCGGAAGAAGGAGGTCGAAGTGTCAGAAGGAGAAAGTGCCAAGGAAAAAAAGTGTCAAAAGGAATTGAGTTGTGCTTGGAGGATATTCAAGTCAGGGGTCTAGGGTTTGACATTGATCAATAAGAAGCTTCAATAAGAGAAACTTACTAAAGGGTTTTCCTCTCAAGAGAAGTGAGGTTTTGGCCCTAGTAGAGAGCCAACATCTTGTGTTCTTGTTCTTATGTTTTGGTAGCAGTTTGATGAAGTACACACACATGCATTAATAATAAGAAGAAGAAGATTAAGCTAACAAGAAGAAGTAAAAAGACTCCACAAATTGTTATCAAGTAAAGAAGAATCCTACTTTACCTAATTTCCCTAGATTCTTCAACATAAGGAAGGCCACCAACCAAAGACATCCTTATGGGCTTCTCTATCTCTAGTTAAAACTTTGAATCTAGGTATGGTTGTCTATAGTTGTAGGCTCATGCAACAAGTTCAAGTTGTGGCTCAGGCTCACTTGATTTAGGTTTGAAATTGGTAGATGACCATCAAATCTCCCCATTTCAGATAGAAGGTGAGAAGATGGAGAAAACTCAACTGCAAGATTTTTTAATACTCTAGAAGAAACTTTGACATGTGATTGATATATCTTCTTGGTTCTTGAAGCCCATTGAGAAGAAGTTATCCATTCAAGGCCAATCTTCGTTCTTGCAAGAGGCTTGTCTCTGAAGCATTTGTTTGAATGATGATTTTGTTCACCACAATGCTTACAATGCTTACGACTACACGGTCATCGTGTTAACCATAGAAGAGGGCGTATTTCCCTCAAGTTGATGAAAGAAAGCGGTCTTTAAAAATGTCCTCCAACCAAGCTTATGCTTGGAGGTAAATTAAATTAAAATGAAACTATATTAGAATGTCTAATATGCTATGCAAGTAATATTACAAATGCTTTGTAAAAATGGAAATGCTTCAAGTAATGGAAGTATGATGAACAAGATAACTTAGATAGTTTCTCAAAATAATGCAAGATACATAAGTTTCATAAACATATAAGATTGTAAGTTAAAAGTAATTTCTTTGAAAAATAATAAACCAATAACCAACTAAAGCAATGAAACCTGAAATTTATATGCTTGCAAGACGAACAAATAATTTAAAATAATTAAGCATGCAAAAAAAAAAGCCTATTGTGAGGCCAACATGAAGCAAATTATTAAACTAACAAAACGAACTTTGCTACTTGAAATGAGATTGTTTTGCATAAAATGAAATAAATTGATCCAAAAGTAAAATTCAAAATTGTATTTTAAAGCAAAACTTGAAGTTGCAAAGCAAAGCATAAAATGGAATTAAGCAACAAAAGCAAATTCAGAAAATTAGATTGCGATGTTGAGGTTTTGTTAATTTCAAGCCATGCAAGATGAAAATTAAAAAAACAAGTGTAAGATCAAACCACACACATGTTCCACTTTTTTAATAAGGAGAAAATTATTCCTTGGGTGAAAACCCAAACTCCCACAAGAAAAACTAAGCTTTTATTAGATGTTAAAAGATGAGGAACCTTCCAAGAGGTCTCAAGTAAAACTCCAAGAGGGATCTTTACAATGCATGAAGCTTTTCAAGCTTTAGATCTCTTTCTTGACATTCAAAATCAGAAAATGAGAAAGTTTTCAAGATGAAGAAATTAAGTGTATCGTGATGTCTCAAAGCTTTGCCTCCAAAGGTGAATGAAATGTTTCACAAGACAAGGAGCCAATCCTCCTCAAATTCCCACAGCCTTGCCAAATAGAAGCCCTCTAACAACCCTCCTCTTTGTCCACGGTCTCCTAAAAAAATCAACTTTGAAAGGGCTTGAGAGGTCCTACAATAAAAAATTTAAGAGCTTGTGTGATCTTTCCTTGATGCTCTTATCACCAACACTCCACCTATGGGTTGCAAGATCAAGAGACAAATTAGTGTAGAGAGAATATGAAAACAACTACAATAAAATACAAACAATATACAAGAAACCAAATCAAATGGGAGTGAACCCCATCACTTGGTTTAGTTTAGAAAAGACTCTCAAGTAGCTTAATTTAAACTAATGAAGTACTATTTTAAAAAAATTAAATTTTAAAATAATTTGCTTGAACAAGCTATGCCCAAACGAATCCCTGCAAGACACTTTCCGTAAGATAAACTAAGTGAATCCAAATAACAAATGAGAGTTCCTTTGAAGGTGCTCCAAGAGTGGATTGGTCTCCCAAAGACTTCCCCTCACGCTTGTTCCAACAAAATTCTTCTACAATACTCAAATCACATATTATTCAATATAGATTTAGATAAGAAAGCAATGAATTGAAACTTCTAAAAGTTTATTTGAAAATAAACTAGAACTTTAAATATCTAGAGTCTACTTTCAAATCAAATGCTAACACAAAATAGCTTTGCACTAGCAAGTTTACAAGAATATATGGAAAATGAAATAACTCAAAGCATAGAAAAGATTATACCAATATCTCACAATCCACCATGCTCTAAAGGAATAACACCCATGAATGGACCCCCAAAGTTTTTTTTATTGATATTCTTGAAAAATGTACAAGTAGCAGTGCCTCTACAAGCACAATAGCTAGTAAACAATGGATTCCTAAGTGAGAGCACAAAGCCCTTATTATATAGAAGCTTGGGAGTCAATCCCAAGGCAAATGGTGACAATTCTAAAGCAAATGGATAACAATCCCAAAGCACCTTCATGGAAATTCGAATTTCCCAAGTGGCATCAAGAATCCCTCAAACAAAAACGAATTCCATGATGAAATGACGAGTGCATATAGGTGGGAACCAATGTGGAGACAATTTACCATAAAAATCTCTGCCAATTATTCTCCCAAATCCCCTCCTAAATTTGCATTAACTCGACAAATTTGAATTTCCTAGTCAAAAGTTGTTGCATTTATGTCAAGAAATTTCATTTCCTTGAGTGGGCCAAGTATTTATGCTGCAAGGCACCAAATCATCCTCCAACATATCCTTTGACTCATTCCTTTGACTTTGGATAATTTCCAAGTCATTTCCATGTCATTTTCTCACATGGAGTAATTTATTTCTCTCCATTTAATTTATTTCTAGTTTAATTTATTACTAGATTTCCCACAAAGCTTAGGAAAAGTGGGTTTTAAGAGTCTAGAACACATTTTTAACCCCTAAAAGTGTGTCATAGTAGAAAGATGAGGATGAGAGGTGTAATTTTTAATATTCATACCCCATACAACTTCTCTAAACATCACTTATTACATTTCATATACAAATTTTATTCCAATTTCCACCCTGCAGGAAATTTTAAAAATTAAAAAATGACCCCTTAGACATAATCAAATTCCATGAAATTTTTTTTGTGATCTACTATGGTAATATAAAATGACTCTATACACTAGGACTCACCCAAGGCATCACCATCAAGCCATAATCCGGCTTTGGGGGTATGCTTGGAGGAAAAACTCAATTAATTATTAAGCCCCGGTAAGGATATGATAATTAACCAAGTGAAAAAACCTCCCAGAGTAACACTCACTTGATGATAAGGTCCCAGGCTACCTAGGCGTGTTACATGACTCGACTCGTCATCATACTAGCATCACTTTTTACATTGTCCCCACATGGATTGTGGAATTTAAGTACAACAGAAAATGAGAAGAAGAGGAGTAGAGTGGAAAATATCTAGTAATATGATGATCTCTGATGGTACAAGCAGCCTTTGGTACATCCTTGGGCATGGAGTCTTCGAAAAATCTTCAGGTACCATTCCAGTTGTCAGCAAGTCTTTAGAGGTTGGACACTACACAAGCACCCTATTTTTGCCCTTCATTTGTCGAGAAGAGTCATCGTTTGAGGGCTAGAGCCTCTAATTTTTGTATATATGACATTAGAAGTGTTGGATGGTGTTTTCATTGATGTCAACCCACAGAGTTGATTGGGTTTGACTTTGACTAAAAACACCAATCATTGATATCAAATGGTTAATGAACACTTCTTAGTAATTGTCAAATTACATCAAGATGGTAGTTATATTGTTGGATGGCTGAAAACCCAAGTCTTAGGGTTTGGATTCCCTAGGCTGAGCATGAACCCCGACCTTGTTGAGGGTTTTTGAAGGTTCAAACCATTGAGTTTGTGTTGAATAACTAGGTCATTGGATTATCCTGGAAGAGATGTTTTTGTTGATATGTGGTACGCCCTGTGGTTTCTTCTGGTTTGAGAGAAAAATGAGTTTAAAGTTGAATACCTAGTTTTGTGGGCTAAAACCCCAAGGGGTAGAGACATGACACCTTATTCACTAACGGTTATCAATATATGACAGGGATTCTCACCATAATCTCTCCATGTATAAATTGAATAACTTCAAGATCCAAAGGTAGTAAACCAATCATTGACTTCACACTCGAGCAAGACCATATGCACTAAGCCAATCATGAACTTCAAATTTTAGTAGAGCTTAAGGAAAAGTACATTATAAAAAATATTAATAATAATAAAGGTAATTGAATAAATAACTACCCCTATGGAAAAGTAAACTTAGAGTCATTAACGTTAAATATAATGGGTTTCCTACACATTAAAATATACAATGGGTTTCCTAAACATTAGCAATGGGTTTCTAACACTTAATTCTAAAACACCTTATTCATGGTTTTAATTTAAATAAAACTAATATTTAATTTCTCTCCAATAAATTACTCCAACGTCTATCTTTAATGAAGCCCCTCCTAAGCTAAGAATTAGACTATAAAATAACACATATCCCACCCATCAAAACATAAAACTCAACGAACTGTCATATGACATTGGCTCTAAAATTTTCAGCAACCTCAAGCTAAGACAGCGAAGGATCTCTAGGGAAAACCAACAAATTTAATTGTTCAACTTTAGGCATTATCCTCCTACTCGTCTTCCAAGCGTAGCAAACAGTTAAGTGAACATCCTTCAAGTATACAACCTATTTGAGAAGGATGGATAGTAGGGCTTGAACAATCAAACAACGTGCTTACATATATGCTCGTAGCTCTCTGGGGACAGAGTTTCAGAGCACTGATTGTAGGTCATTGGGATTACTTGAGACACCTTGGATTGTATCATTATTTGATAGCAGTACCAGATGGTTGTAGCATAGAGTGCAACCTAATACAATGATGACAGTGGTTTTGCATTGATTACTATTCATTCATGAGCAGTGTGTTGAAGACGCTAGGGCACAGGGTTAATGAGATTTTTCTTTACATGATAACTATTAATGCTTAGCTTGTTAACATTAGTGTGTCTTCTTTTATTCACTAAATAGCTACCATAACAAAGAGACAGGAACACAATAAGTTTGCATTCTGCCAGGGCCAAAACCCTCACTCTTGGAGAGGAAAACCTGCATAAAATTCTTCTTATAGAGATTCCAATTGACAAACACCAAGACAATGACCCTTGACTAACTGAGCCACTCTAAGACCAAGCCACCAATCCTCTTCTTCATACTGTTGATATCATCATTGTCAGTGCACCACTGAGACATCCATTACTGTTGCAACATCACTAAGATATTCATGAGAGCAAGATTGTTGCACCATATCTCTATCTATACTTAGTTCTTTACTGCTTACCGAGATCATCATTATGTAGATGAGGTTTCTATGATGAGACATGTATATATATGTGTGTGTGTGTGTGTGTGTGTGTGTGATTGTTGCATCGAAGTCCTCATGTTAATCCTTCATGGCTATGATGACATCTTGACATACATTGAGATCCTTTCTTTATGTTGAGACTGTGATCATCCTTGTTACCATGACTATGACAGTATACAGAACTTCATCGACTATGTCACTGTGTTCAAAGATTATCCTCGTCTTTGTCATTCTGTGCATACATCACTGTGATATATATGCCGAGAATGTGTACTATTATAATGTGCATTCGAGAACCATAGACCCTTTCCTCAACCGAGATTGTATAATAAAGTCTTCCTCTGAGATTCTTGTTACCTTTAACTTGATCGAGATTTCTGAGAGGAATGCGAGGGTATTCACTGCGGTTATCATCGTGACTGCACCTTGCTTCCTTTTCCGAAGCCACAGAGTAATGCGATATTTTGTCTATGCTTTTGTGAAGTTTAGTAGAGTATTTATAGTTGTTCTATCTCTATGAATGAGCCAACATGAATGTGAATTGTTGCGTCACTTCATGTGAGTCAACGTGGATTTTCTTTATATTGATTTTTCTAGTTGACTTAACTCTTCTCTTCACCGTTTAGCTTGTTGCCTTCTTCAAGAGGATTGTGCTTGTCTTGGAGGGTTGAACTAGACTCTAGGTTGACTCATATACATTACATAAATGCTCAAGAAGAGCTCTTTGACTCTTTGACTTTCCTAGACCTATGGAATGAGCAAGAAACACATTCTTATAATTCTCAAAAATAATATTTCTTTTCTTTACAAGTACAAAGATGAAAATTAAATGTATAAATACTGAACCTAGTTACATTTTCTTCAACACTCACTCTTAAGTAGGGAGGTATTTAGAATGGTACTTGGTTACTCTCAATCTGAAGAATTTCTCATAAGAAGAATCTGATTGGTAACTTTTGTTAGAGCATCATATTAACCAACATTGTTTCCATAGCAAGGCCTTGACTGAGAGCTCTATCTCTCATTAGATTAGAGCACACACAATGTTGGCAAGACAAATGACTATAGACACCTTCATCATTGTCTCTCAAGGTACATACCCACTCGGGTGTTCACTGAGTATGACCTTCTAGGACTATTCTTATCTTGGGTTCCCAACCCTCAAAGAATATCGGTCCTCTTGCCTACTCTTGTTTTGGATGCCCTACACGTTCTCAAAGAGCATCAGATGCTATATGATTACCCAATCCTCCATTCTTTCTTCCAAAGTAAACACAGGAATGTTGTGTCTATCTCTCCCTCTCAACTGGGGAAGATATGCCCAAGTTTCCTCTGATCAGAAACTTGCCCAAGCTCCCTTTTAATCAGGAACTTGTCAGAGATCACTCTTAGCTAGGGACTCTTCTATGTATCAGCAACTTCTTTCCTTGATGTCATGAATTTTAGTTGAGCTTCTTCCTTGTAGGGAAACAGCCATCGATCACTTTCCTCCTTAGTTCGTCATGTCATTCCTTTCTTCATGGAAAGTGGCATTCTTCATACTTGGAACCTTCGTCATATGACTACTTCTTTCTCATCATGCTTCTTCCATCCATCACATGAATGCTAGTTGTACTTGTAAGTAGCTTTGCATGAATCCCAAAATGATATCTAATAGCCAGATATTATTAAATCAAATCGTACCTTCCTAGATGGCTCTTCATCATGACATATTTCTGTAGATATTAGCATCCTGCATACATGTTGACAAATATCCCAAAGATATCCATTGTGAAGGGTCTACATCTTTTCCATCAGAGTCTTCATGTCTTTCCGGGAGATTTTCTAGTCAAGTCTTCTTGATCATTTTCAATGTTGATTGCCTTCATCAGGGTTGCATATCTCACGATCTCTTCCTTCCTTACACA
Organism: Pinus taeda; assembly: GCA_000404065.3. NCBI lineage: Eukaryota > Viridiplantae > Streptophyta > Pinopsida > Pinales > Pinaceae > Pinus > Pinus taeda. Next base: position 77,869 of record APFE031340299.1, read on the forward strand.
TTCCATTGCCAGGTGTCCCTTCAAAGTTTTCTAATCAAAGTTATGTAATTGTGGTCAACCACCTCATATTTCATATGAGGCCATATAATGTTGATTTCATCTGGTGTGACTTACATCTTTCTGCATCCTTTCAGAGGAGGAGATCATTTTCCTTCGATCATGCTTCTCCAGATAGAAGTATTGATCTGCAACCATATGACATGTCATTATAAAAATTAAATACAAGTATACATACCTCATTTTACCTTTAGGTTGTCCAAGTTTCTTTGAGCAACTTCCTTGATTGAAAGATCTTCAACCCCTTGAATTGCTCTTATGTCATCATATTATCATTCATGAACTCTACAGACTAGAGTTTCTATTGAAACACTTGCTTCATCCCTGGATCAGTAAATCTACTAGTGAAGATTCCATCAAAGAATCTTGAGGATCTTTAAAGATCCCTATTCAACAAATTTTTTCCTTTTGCAAGATGAGCCTTCTTCAAAGGTTTGAGTTCTGCAAAGTTGTAGCCTACAACTGGCCTTCTTTCATAGAAACCCTAAGTTGTTGACTGAGGTATCTAACTTATCCTTCTAAATCTAGTCACCCTTGTGATGATGTCACGAGATAATGTCACATCATATCTGATAATATATTGTAGTCACATTCTACACAGGATCTAGGAGCCCGAAAAGAGACTTACAGAGAGAGACTTCCTTAAAGCATTCTACTCTCTCTTACCATGGACTTCACTCAGATCCTTCCATCCTATCCAGTGACATGAATTTTCTTAGAATGTTCTACTAGCTGCCCTAATGTCTACCTTCATGAATTCAAAGGAGACCTTATTCAACAATTCATCTATGAGGACTAAGACCATCCCCCTCATTCTATGCAAGGACCTTTATCATGAATACTATGACTATCCTCCAATATTTATGTTTTCTTGCACATCAAAGTCATTAAACCAAAAAAATATCATAAAATACATTTACTTGGCATGTGAAGAGGAGATCTTCACCTTGATGTTCCCTTTGCTTGAGCTGCCCATCATGTACCACTACTATTCTTTTTACCAAAACTTCTTCAGGGACCTTCTAGCATTATGACTTTTGTGATCTTGTTATCACCGAAACTGCTTTATATCTTGAGATCATCTTGATTCCTAATTCATCTTCAAGGCCTTTTTGACTCCTATATTTGACATGCTAGTGATACTGCCATCCCACACATGGACCTTGTTACACTCAGCATCAGCAAATTCATGCTCTGATCAGAGCATCATGCTATTGAGATCATGTTTATAGACCAGATTCAAAACTGTGACAAGTATATAGATATTGTACCGAGACAGTGATGTCCATGAGTGTTGTTCATTCGAATTGTGCAGTGCGTTGTGAGCCCGAACTTGTCACTAAGTTCATCACTGTGTTTTATTGAGATATGTATTGGGGACCTGCCTTTTGATCTACCGAGATCATGGTTGTCTCTTCATAGTTTTTACTGAGATCATAACTTATGCACCTTGACCGAGAATGTAAGTTGTGTTTATCAAGATTGCACAGAAATATTTACCAAGGATGTGACTGTGATCACTGAACCTGCCTTCTTTTCCTGAGTTTCTGAGCACCAACAATACTTTGTTTGCCTGAGATTACAATTTATGCTGATGTCTCCTTGTATGAAGGACTTTTATGGAATTACTCAAATGAATGCATTTTACCTGAGATATTTAATCACTAAGCATCATAAGTGGAATTTGGATCACCGCGATTCTTTCCATCGAAACTGAGTGGTGTTGTAGGATGTTTGAGACCATCATTCTTATGTCGAGAAATTACTGAGATAGAGATGTCTCAAGATTTATTAGTGTATCTATCCATCATGAGCATGTAGTGATAGGACTGCGATTATGAGACAATGATTATATTCATGCCAAGGTAGTACAGAAATCATAAGAGTGTCGGCACATGGTATTCTCCTCTTTTACCGAAATAGAGTATCCACCGAGTTCATATATTGCGGTGTTATACTTTGTTTTGCTCATCAAGACTGGTTAAGAGTTCGAACATGTCATTGTTCTATGTCACCGAGAGCCTATACCATCCGATTAGAGCAATCCAAAGTTCTGTTTGTAGACTTCTTGTTGTAGGCTTGTTCTTTCCAGGTCTCTTTTCTGCCCTTCCTTACGCTGTAACCATACCTCTGATACCATGTAAAAGAATCTAGGGCACAGGGTTAATGAGATTCTTCTTTACATTATAACTATTAGTGCTTAGCTTGTTAACATTAGTGTGTCTTCTTTTATTCATTAAATAGCTACCATAACAAAAAGACAAGAACACAATAAGTTGGCATTCTGCCAAGGCCAAAACTTCTTCCTCTTGGAGAGGGAAACTCGCATAAAATTCTTCTTATAGGATTCCAATTGATGAACACCAAGACCATGTTCCTTGACTAACTGAGCCACTCTAAGACCAAGCCACTAATCCTGTTCTTCATACTGCTGAGATCATCAGCATCACGACACCACTTAGACATCCATTACTGCTGCAACATCACTCAGATATTCATGAGAGCAAGATTGTTGCACCATATCTCTATCTTTACTTAGTTCTTTACTGCTTACCGAGATCATCATTATGTAGATGAGGTTTCTATGATGAGACATGTATATAGATATATATATGTGACTGTTGCATAGAAGTCCTCATGTTAATCCTTCATGCCTATGATGACATCTTGACATGCATTGAGATCCTTCCTTTATGTTGAGACTGTGATCGTCCTTGTTACCATGACTATGATAGTATAAAGAACTTCATCGACTATGTGACTGTGTTTAGAGATTATCCTCGTCTTTGTCATGCTGTGCATAATAGACTTTCCAAGCTACCCACTTGATACTTCTGCCTAGCAAATAGATTTTTCAACTTCTACCTAGTAAAGAGAATTCAAACTTGATGAGAAGTGATGCTCCAAATGAATTCGATTTACTTCCTTTTATAGGCTTCTTGTGGGGTCAAATAGGGTCTTAAGTCAAATTAATATTCCCTTAGGCCGACATGGTGTCGAGGCTCCATAATTCATATTTGACTCAATACTAAACCTTTTTACATGATCCAAAAGCCCAAGAATGGTCTCTTTAAGTGTACAATAATTTTATAGACTGAGAATAAATGCTAGAAGTCCTCAATGGGGAATTTGACATAAAACATGGTGACCCAAGCATGAAACCCATGATTTAATAAGTCACAACAATAATAATAAAAATAATTTTCTTTATTCTTTTGACAAGTACATTACATGATTACTCAAGTACATTATTGAAGACTGAACATAGTTAATTTTTCCAACCAAGCCCTCAATTTGGACAAGGAGATAAGAGCAAAAAATAAGCCCATTATTTCTGTTGAATTCCCCCACTAATCGATGTTCGGATGTATCCATGATGAGTAAGAAAAAATACCCAACTACATAATGAAAGCCATACCTTCATGGTTGGAAGGCCCACCCTCAAACACATTATCATGAAAGATGGGTGAGGGTGCATAATGGTTGACTTAGGTGGTGGAGATTGTGGCACATCAAGCTATCTGGGGGCTGCAAGGGATTTTTGGTTGTTGGTTGAAGACAGTATAGGAGAAACATTTATCCTATGGGTGTCACGCATAGGTGGCGGGTAACAAGAACCCAAGGAATCGTCTGGAATGGTTTTGAAAGGGTTAGTTCCTTTAAGCACACCCCAAATATTCATTAAAAATTATTTCAAGCTTAAATGTCAAAGGCTCTAAGAGTTGTACATGTGAATCTTCCATCATTTATGCAATTCGAAAACCCAAGTTTTCCTTTTGTGAAAAAAAATATTTCAAGATGGCAATCACATCCTCCAAAACTTGTAGGATGGACTCCAAGGTCTTCCTCCATATGTGGACTCATGGATATCCAAAATAAAGCAACCAAATATGTCATCTCGTTTAAAATTGAACTAATTTCACCTGAACAAAGGGGACAACCCCAAGTGTTTCATGTACAGGTCGGCCCAAAAGAATTGTGCCTTCACACATGTAGGTCAACTAAGCATCCCAAATCATGTCGACCACAAACATAATTTTTTAGTTTGCACAAATATGTGTGTGTGTATTTTAAAGAAAAATTTATAAGTGCTCCAGTCTTCGTTGACGTGAAGAGTTCATTTGCTGGTATTGGCATGATGGTTGAGGCCAGTTTAACCCCATTCTAATAGAAAATCTAGCATATTATTTTGCTCATTTGTCAACGGAGATAGGTCAGGATCTCTTGAGTCTTCATTTTTGTACTAGATAAATGAAGGGTATAAAATAGGCACATTGCAACCTCTAAACCCACTTATTAGTTTATGTTATCACTAAGTACCAAGGGCATCAATCACTGCTGCTACAGGTCTTGATCCTTTTCATAAGATGATCACAAAGCATTCACAAATAAGTGAGTCCTTGCACACCTTTGAAAATGTTGAGGCTTCCTAATGCACTATATAGAACGAAAGTTACATGTGTTCAATTCAATCTTCGAGTGCACTCTACAAAGCCACAATAACAACTTTTCTTTTTTTTGTTAATATTAACTAGGGAATTGCTAGAATTAACTTTATTGAACTAATAACAACTTCAAACAATCATTATAATTTACTACTATTAGCATTCACATTATTCATCATTAGAAAATTCCTTCATAAGGATGAAAAAGTAGTAGTAAATCACAGTAGAAACAACAAGAAGCCATGAGACAAGAGACACAAATTGGGCCTAATGCCAAGGAAAAATCGACAAGGAGAAAACCCAAAAATTATTCCTTATGAGAGTGAGAGAGAGTTTGTTGCTACCATTCCATGACCCCTTCTTCCCTCCCAAAACATGATAATTGCCTACCTCTTTTGATCATTTATCTCTCAGATCCCTTGGAAATTGATTAATTAATAGTCTTATAGTTATTAAATTGCATTGAAATTGATTTAAGGGTTTTGTGTTAATGAATTAGGAATTTTTGGCAAAATGGCTACAGGAAGTTCCAACATCCTGTAATTGGCTTATTGTTTGACATGTGGCATGATAGCCAGGCCAGAGCGAAGGGTATGGATGAAAAGCGGAATGTCCAAGCATGGACGAGCACCTATCTCGTAGCAGAATCAACCCTCCTACATGCGTGATCAACGACGGTCAACTATGGCATGCTGGCGACAAAGGCAGCAGTAGCACACAGTCCAAATCGATTTAAGTTTGCTTCCTTTTTTTTATCAGGTAGGGTAGAAACATTTTCAAAAATTGTGTTTTGGTAAAAGCGGCAACAACCGCTCATGAATCTACATCCATTTTCAAGGGATGTGAAACCATATGTAAATATAGTCATGAACCGGTTGTAAAGGATTATCATTATTGTTGCTTCACGAATAGAGTTTCGATTTTAATACCAAAGACTTGCATTACAGTCACGATTGCGTTTTTGTGATTTGGTGATTGTTGGATAACAAGCCCAGTATACCAAGAACGCGGACGGGCCCTGCGTACATGGTATACTGTTGTTATTTTATTTCATTTACAGTCAGGGTATTTGGTATTGATATGCGCAGTGATTAAATCGATTCATGTTTATGCTTATATGTTTATGAATGCGCTTGTTTATATGTTTATGCATGCGCTTGAATAGATTATCACTTGGATCGTGAATCATATCCTGTAAGGGATTCGATCTAGTGTTATCTTATAAAGCACTGTCATGAACTTTATGCTTACGATTTCATCTTGCATGATTGTTAATGGATGTTAATGAATGTTGAGTAGTCACTGAACAGAGGTTTTATGTATGATGTCTCTGTAAGGAGACTAAAATCTTTAATTGCAGTAATACACAATGTTTTATGAATTGAATCTTAGTTGATAGTGATACATAGGGTGATTTAGTTTGATATTGAATCGAATGATAACATTGTAATTAGGAAGATTAGACTTATATTAGATCCTTTATGTCTATATATTTTAGGCGCACGCCTCTAAGTCTATGCACCCTGGTCGATAATAAATATAGCCCAGTCTAGCACCCTAGATAGGACACCACATTTTGGCGCCGTTTCCGGGGAGGCGTACTTAAAGGATTTTAAAAGAAAAAAATATTCAATAGACAAAAATAAACAAAAACACAGTTAAAATCATGTTCATTTATGCCTAAGTTTAGAGATAGTCAGGGTAGATTCATAAAAACCCCCCGCCATTCAAAAACTAACCCATCATCATCAGGAGCAAACTCTTTAAAGAATTCAACACCAGCTGAGGAGAAAATCATCCAAGCATTAGAGGATAAACAAAAATCAGGACAGAAACTTACTCTCATCGAAAGGCAAACTTTATTAACACATAAATCACAGAAGAAGGACTTTCCTAGGTCTTCCACACAAGGAGAAAGTAGCACTGTTACTGAACAATATTTCCTTAATCGCCTCTTTGAAACAAGTGACTCTGACACGGAGAAACCTATTCAAATGGCTGAGGAAGGAGATGGATCAGTACCACATCAAGGACATAGAGATGAAGAAGAGTCAACTTTTCCTTTTCCTATACATGAACCATAAGAAGATGATGAGATCAAAATGAAAAATATACCCCCATCAGTGCTACCTAACTTTTATGGTATGGCTTCAGAAGATCCGGACTCATTCTTGTTCGAGTTTGACATTGTATGTCGAACATATGGCTATAGTGATGATGCCCATAGACTTAGACCTTTTCTAGCGACATTAAAGGCATCAGCCTTAAGATGGTTCATGAGGCTCGGTGAGCATACTATCACTGATTGGGATGGTATGAGAAGAGTATTTCTAAGGAAATATCAACCCTACTGCAGGTCCAAAGACTCTAAAGATGACATCTTTAGAATGAGCCAACAAGAGGATGAAACCTTAGAGGAATACTTAGAATGGTTTGTCTACAATTTACAAAAATCTAAACACCGAACTATGCCTCTTGATCTGATCCGTACAATATTCTTGAAAGGTATCTGAGAGGAATACATGGATGACCTTAACTTGATGGGTAAAGGTGACATTTCTATTTTACCCTTTGAAGAAATCGCTGATCTATGCGAAAAGTATTCAAGGAGTAAAGCTAAAATGGGAAAAAGAACCCTGTCATCCAAGGTCACAAAGTCTGCTTCAGCAAGTGTCACAAGGGCTGAGATAGGAAATCTGTTAGAAGAATTTAAAACAGATTTGTTAAGCACAATAGGGAACCAAATTGACACTCTAAAAGCTAAAAAGCAACAAGAAGCTGAAGATCAGGTAATGGCTATTTTCTGCCCAAAGTGCCGAAAGAAACATGCATTAAAGGACTGTCCACTAGAAAACATTCAAGTTTGTGCTTTCTGTACTGAACATCATGATATATTTAATTGTCCTAAAGTTAAGGTTTTGCAGAACTGTAACATGACAGCTAATGCAGAGATGGAAAACGTGTATTACATGGGCGCAAAAAGACGATGGAAGCCAAGGCCAGCACCTCAAGGTATGTTCCCAAATCAAAATTTGCAATTTCTTGTAAATGATCAAATGTATGCACAGAACTCATGGAATGTACCCATGCCATGGCAGCACCAAAACAACCCACAGCGAGAATGGAGACCATCTCAACAGTACTCTCAATCTTATCATACATATCCTCAACCATACCCACCATATTCACAACCATATCAACAATACCATCAACCGTATCCATCACATTCTCAACCATATCAGCAGTATCCTCAGCAAGTTGTTTATCCACCTCAATCTACTCAACAAGCGCTGGCTGCTCCTCCACCAATAAATCCGCCACAACTACAATTTCCAGCTAACTCACAACCTTCCAGACCCACTCAAATTCCTTCTCAAACTGTCCCAAATCCAAATAATAGAGCAGAGAGGCCAGCCTATAATGTAGAAGAGGGAACCCCATATCCCACACTACCCTTGCAAAATATCAACTTGAGGTTTGGTAAGGTACTCCA